>JANHFL010007882.1:0-10674 GCA_032468155.1 Oxyrhabdium leporinum
TCTATCTATCTATCTATCTATCTATCTATCTATCTATCTATCTATCTATCTATCTATCTATCTATCTATCTATGATTCAATTGTTTTCTTGGGTGGATGAAAATATGTGCTTTATTTTTGCATTTTGTATAAAAAGAAAAGTGTTTATATAGACCTAGATCTATAGTTTTATATAGTTATTCATCTCAAAATTTTGTCTACTTCTGAAGTTTTCCTTTTTTCTTTCCTTGTATTGATTTCATTTTCATTTCCATTAATAAAGCAAACTTGTGATTGTTGCACATTGTTTGCTCAAGTTCATGGAAAAGGCTGCCCTTAAACATCCCCAAAGAATAATATGCCAGATGGGAAAAAGAAACTGTGGAGATCTGATAATTCATTTTTTTTTAATCTTTACATTTACCTTTAAAGGCAATGAATCCCTAAAGCCAAAGTTAGGCTGGTTTGGGTTGCAGGCAATTCAGGTTCATAAACAAAGTATTGACAAAGTATTATCTCATGCAATGAGAGACAATGTGATTATGGAGGAAGAAAAAGAGCATTAAATGTCTTGTAGCCTGCAATTTAATGCTAACTATGCTTAAATGTAATAAACATCTGACTTTATTACTTGCAGAATCAAGGATATATTCCTGAGCCAAAAGGAAGAAAATATGAACCTTACCAAATTTATTTTGGGTTGCCTGGATATGACAGTCCCCAGAGCATTGAAGAGTGATATAAGTGTCTTGATCTACCATTGAATATTCTCATTTAACAGTCTGAATGCCATATAAAAGACAAAACAATAGAATTCTTAGTATACTGTCTAACGAGCTACATCTGCTAGGAAGTTCAAGAAAGGTATGGAAAAGAGAACAATGAGGGATTTATGCCCTGGATAATTGAATGGCAAGGAGAATGAAAATATGTTGAAGTTTGGTTGCATCAAGAAAGTTGTGCTAATATTAGTATCATAGTCTTTCTTTCTTTCTTTCTTTCTTTCTTTCTTTCTTTCTTTCTTTCTTTCTTTCTTTCTTTCTTTCTTTCTTTCTTTCCTTCTTTCCTTCTTTCTTTCTTTCTTTCTTTCTTTCTTTCCTTCCTTCCTTCCTTCCTTCTTTCCTCATATATCCCTAAGAAATACTTCTGAATTTTGCCCAGAAAACAACTTTGAGTTCTCAGTGAAGCCACCTGAATTTCATCTTGGCTCAAATATTTATTTTTTCAGAGTATCAAACCAGGACTTGATTATGGAAATGATACATACAAATTCACATACCCCTAGAAATACTATTCCATGTAATTGCAACTTTGCTCCATACAAGCTTCAATCTCTAATATAATTGCTCCCTTTCGATTTGATGATTTCCAACTTTTCAGGAATTATTTTGACACATGATGGTTGAAAGTTATTTTAGATTATTACCTGGCCACTGTTTCTTCTCCTCTTGTTCACATTTTAAACCTGGTGATTTAAAGCAATGAAATAAACTATTTTGACATATTCTTTCACTATAAGATCTCTCTTACCAGTGCACGTTCCCAAGAAACAGTTTTGATTTTTATTTGTATCCATTTATTTATGTCATAACATTTTTATCCCCGTAGAACAGGGGCGTCAAACTGGCGGCCCACAAGCCGGATGCGTCACATGCAGGCCATGCCCACCCCAGCTCCACGAAGGGAAAAAAAATGTGATACATCACGTGACAGCAATGTGACGCGGCGTGTTTGACACCCATGTCCTAGAAAATCTGGCCACGTCCCCATTTTTCTTTGGCGGGATGCAGTCCGGTAAGCAATGGCAGAGGCAGGGACATGTTCATGGAGGTATTTATGAAAGCCCCAAGAAGGAACAAGCAAACAAAATTATTATTAAAATGGAAGGACTAGAATTATGGGAGATCATATATCTCAGGCACAATGGAATGTAGAGATCTGTCCAAGTTGTAGAAATATATCAAACTCTCAAACTTTATGTGCAAATGGCTAAGATAAAGTTGAATAAACTAAAGGCATCGAAGGAAAGATGACATGCCTTTTGGTTAATGAAGTACTGAATGAACAAAAAAATACAGCAAGTGATACCATTGTTGACAAAGGTCAATTTAAAAAATACAACCATACATCAAAGGATAGACAGCTTTGGAAACCATTATTATATGGAAATGTCATATCTGGAAAAGGTTGAGGAAGAGGAGAGAAAGATGTAATTACTTGCCTTGTGCTTGTGAATATAAGAAAACCCATAATTATAAATAAAAGCTGTGAGAGAGGGCTTTCCCTATTCCTGAGGTAACTTTTAATGCAACAATAAAACCTGCCTTACCTATTGGCTTTGTTTGTCTATTGTGATTTTTTTTTAATCTATATGGCCTGGTTATTGAATGAAGTCATAACAAATTTGTATTGCAGATCTCGATACAAATGGCAGTAGAGATCCACAAGGGTGGCTTGTTCAATGGCTCCTGACTTACGGTGACAAAGGCAGTGATTATATGGGATTTTCTGTAATCTCCGTTCTAGAAGGCAGTTTTCAGGGCATTACAGTGTGCTAGCATCAGAATTCTTTAGAGTTTTGTTATGCAGATGAAGTTAAGCTACCTGGCTGGTTTATGACTGGTTATTTGGTTGCCTAAAATGGCAGCAAAAATTAAACTGTGGTCTATTTGATGTTTCATATCAGAAATCTCCGTTGTCTGAGGTTCTTCCTGGACAAGTTATGCCAGCTTTAATTAATGTGTAAGCAAATAAAGACTAATGGTACAGGTTCTCTTCCAATCTTTTTTTTTCCATTTCAAAATAAGGACTCAACTAACACTTACAGAAATAACCCTGCAGGAAAAATAATAAGCCTTTATCAAAAGTCAAAGATGTCAGTGTATGTAGAAGCTTTCATTTTAAATAATCCTGCTTACGTACAAAGAACATCACTAGGCATACACTGAGGCCATTGAAGAATATTTAAAAAAAAACAAACTTGAAATTAATAGGCTCAGCTTTTGAAAGATTGGAATATATGCCAATTGTGCTCTCTCAAGTAGCAGCCAATGAAACTTTCCTGATAAAAAATTGTTGCAAGAGGTATTAATTGGGTACACATACACACACCCCAAATGGTCAAAGTTCTATATACTTGTTTGAAAAATAAATATATTTTTGTCACATAATTTCTATGGGCATACTATCCCGTTGATAAAAGAAATTTATCCTAGGGTGTTTAAAATAGTGTGCTTGTACTAGCCAGTGCTCATTTAATGGCCAATTTATCATCCTTAGCCTTTTAGTAAATACCCCATATTTTGGTTTTTGTCATAATTAATCTCTAAACATTGTTTGTCACAGTTGGAAGCAAGAACACACAATGCTCGTCTTAAATCCTCTGTGCTTTTAGAGATAATTTTTGTATGCCTGAGCAAAGGAGTATACCAAGATTTTTGTTGACTTCTTCTGGTGACTGATTGTACAAATTGTCTACCAAGATGCTTCCTGCCTAAAACTTGGAATTTTCTTTGGTGAGGTGCCCTTCAACACTGCAGCATCATATTGTCATGGAGATAAGCAGAGCCAGACCTCCAATTAGGCTATCTTTCCAATGTCTCAGTATGTTCCTAATAAGAATGCTACAAAAGGATCCAGAAAAGGATCTTCAGACAGTCAAGACTCTTCCAAAAACTGCAGATCATCGTCAATCATTTTCCGGTTAAATCTTTACAGTTTTTAAAGACTGCCTTTCCAAGCTATAACATTTCATGTATGGAGGTCAGAAGTAAGATCAGTCTGCGTTCCAAAATTAAAATGGGTTGTCGCCTGGTTGGAATTTTTTTCCCCCCAGGAAGCTGTCATTGGTGGCTACAGAAATTTTCTGATATGGCCAGAGCTGTATATCTCCTTGCAGGGTTGAATCAGTGAGACATCCTTCAATATATTTATAGAGGAATCAAGAATTAGGAGAGGGATAGTGATTCATTTTCACAAGTTAATGAAATATCAGCTGGTTAGCATTGGTCTCAGTTATCCAAGTCTTTAAATGTTTACCAAACTTGCTGGAAATTTGGCACGACTTTAATACATAGTGTTGAGAGCATCTCCGCAGCAGGTATGATGAAAAAAAAATAACCTTTTAGTTTATTTGCTATATCTGAGAGATCATGAATCAGCGTTGCCTACGAAGAGTCAGTGAAGTTGGCATTATCAAGGACTTAAATTATGTTGTCAAGTGTTACTTTCCTATCTCCGGGAATCTGTGGAGGAGTTTCCTGAGGTTCAGGCTGAGCAGCTATTTTCTTTTGCTAAATGTCTTCCTGAGGGCAGCAAGCAATGTTGAAAAGCAAAGGTTTAATACCTTAAAAGTAGAGGTTTAAAATCTCCTTTGTGGAAGTCTTTGAAATATAGTCAAATAATGTCCGATCTTTAAGTGGTAGAATAATTGATTGACAAAGGCAACTCTTTATTTGTTTATTATGGATGATCTGATAAGTAAGGTCTCATAATGAGACAACTTACTGTTGTGCAGAGGATAATGTATATCTGTGATAAGGAATGAAGTAAGTTTTACCAGTTTCTCCAGCACCCCAAATTTAACCTGTTATTCACCACTGAAAGCAAATTCTGGATAAACTGTAAAAACAGTAGTCATTTGATCATTCACAGTTCCAGGTTTGATATGGTATGAAGAGTGTCTTGTTACTTTTATGATGGGAAAAAAAATCAGGAAGAGTCTGGTAGCACTTTTTTTGACAAAAAAAGTAGAGTATCACAAAACATACTTTTGTGAACTACAAATGACAGCAGGATCATCTGAGGCAGCCTGTTCCTAGCTTGTCTGGTTGTCTGTATTTGAGCAATCTTCAAGCTTCTCCTGTTAGCTTTCCTGTTTTTTTTATTTCTCTCGCTAACATTGTCTAACCTTTTGACTCTATCCAGTCCTCAGAAATTGTTCTTGTAAGATTGTTGTGACTGAGCACTGGGAAGAGTAACCGCATCTGTTTGTTCAACATGAAACAATGAGTCGATTTTTTTTAATGATTTCATAATCAAATTGAAAGAATGTCAATCATCCAAATTAATATTCAAATTTACAGCCAGTGAAGAAGGTTCTGTTTATATGCTTTCTGGTTACACTTATTGGAGATTTATCAGAGTAATTAGCAGTTGCTTCACTATCTGAGAGCAAATCTGACTGGAAAGCAGTATACTTATTAGCTTTTTCAAGAAGTGTTCCCACATTTTTTGAGCATACAAATATACTTGTGAGTTTTTGGTTGCCTCGGTGCCTTTCCATTTCCAAAGGCACATTATTACCTGGGCTATTCATTAATCTTGTTTGCTTCTCAGGAGTAGGCCATAAATTCATATCTTCTTTCACAGATACAAATTTATACATAGAATGCTTAATGCTAGTTTCTTTGTATTCTTTTAAAATTCACAGCATATCCAGATTGCACAGTATTGTCCTTGATCCCCAAAGCTTTTGATATGCAATGTGTTGTGGAAATGGAAATGGACAAGACATTTCAAAAATAATACAACCCAGTGTGAAACCTAAGACAATATTGATATGCAGACAAAACCACCCATGAATATAGGAAGATGAAAAGAAGGAGAAAAGAAGATAGAATAAATAAAAAATTGCATTCCGAATGGTGTTGCTAAACCATGTTAGCAAGAAAAACTGTAACCTACTTAAGAGCATATTTTATAATATATACATCATGCAGTATGGTGGACACAGTACATACCATGTGTATTCACCAGAGGAATTGTCATTAAGATAGGCTTTACCATTTTTTTTTAATTTATAGAAGGTAATTACATTTTTTTTTACTCACTGGGCTACATAAGCTGTGCAACAAATCCAAATGGAGAGTAATAATGATGTTTTCAATTCCATACAGTAAATGTAGATATTGTGAAAGTTTATTTCCATTAAATATCTGGGATAATATGAAAACAAATTCCTGACTGTGTTTTATCTTTGGTTAGCTGCCTACTACAGTGATACATGGCACAACAAATACCTGGTTCTCTACTGGACTGCCATGCAATTATTGAAATAAATAATTGATAGCCATCTACCTAGAAGCAGACTTTTACTTTTATTTCCAATTTGCAGACATCAATCACCTTTTGTATGATTAGGTGTTAGATGTCAGCACTTGTTTCTTTCTTTCCTCCTCCACTCCCAATAAACATTTTGGTAAAATTTTCAAAAGTAGGGTGCAGGATGCTTCCATTGATAATATATTTAGTTTAAAAAAAACTGCCCATAAGGAATATATCTATGTGTTATCCCCCCCCCCTTCAAAATTATTCATTTTCCCCCTCTACCTCCTTCAGGTAGGATAGCTTCCTTATCAGTATGTGTATATATTGAACAACTTGGATGGGCAAGTGTGACTGACACAGCTTCTTTTGGGCTGCACTCAGAGACTGAACTATAATGTTTTTAAAATAGTTCTTACATGTTACTTGGATTCCCAACACCGTCTTACTAGATTTCTTAGATCTCCCTACATAATTATTTTGCTAAATGTATTTTTCTGGTTTCTTCCTAATGTCCCAATGATTCAAATTCTAAGAGACAAGGGGGAAATGTAAAAAAGAGAAGGGAAAGGAAAGGAAAGGAAAGGAAAGGAAAGGAAAGGAAAGGAAAGGAAAGGAAAGGAAAGGAAAGGAAAAAAGAAGAAAGGAAGAAAAGAAAGAAAGAAAAGAAAAGAGAAAAAAAAAGAAAAATCTAAGATTGGTCCTTAAATCTTCTTCTTCTTATAAAAGTAGACTAAAGGGGATTGAGTAGTAAACACCATTGCATCTCATGTAGACTTTGCTCCTGAATAAACATCCATAAGATAATCCCTATATTTCTCAGCAAATTGCTTCTTATTTTTAAAAATTCTTGCATCTTCTAATCACATTTAATAGATTGGGAAAGGACTTAATATGCATGCCTAGAACCATAGAGTCCCATCTCATTCCTGCTTGGGGATGGATTTTGTCTCCTCTTGAATGCTCTGTTCAATGAAGTTTGTAAAGCTTCTTGTGGTATAATTTAAAAATCCATTGAAGAAAAGTGCAAAAGTTGAGTGAATGTTTTTTTGTTTCCACTTTTGTTTTCTTTTTCCTTTTCTTTTAAACATTTTCTGTTGTTTTAATGTATTTTATGAATATCCGAGATTTCATAAAACTCTTCAGGATGCTTTGCTCTTCAGGATGCTTTATTTATAGAGGATGTTGTATTTCTCTCTGTGTGTTCATCTCTGAAATCATGGTATGTAGAACAACAGAGGATGGTAAACACTGCATTGCACAGATAATATCTTACCCTCCAATTAATTTCCGCATTAATGAATCTCTGTGCTTACTTGGAAGGAAAGTATTTCTCGGAGAGCTCATTTCCCTAGAACTGTGCCAAAATTGCTCAACCATTAATAAAGTGAAATAATGGCCTCAGGTAAGCACATCTAAAAGATGGGAGAACTGGAATTATGACAAGGTGTGCAAGAAGCTAGAGCTATAATTATTACACTACCTATCATATTTCTAAGATTTATTTGACCATATAGAAGTGTCTAATTCAACTCGCACTGATAAAGAAACCCTTAATGTAATGATGGGGGTGCCACTTTGTTTGTTTGTTTGTTTGTTTGTTTTCCCCTCAAATATCAAAATATATTAGTCTGAGCCTAGTTTATCAGTTCATCCTAATAACAATTTGAGATTGGTGAAGCCCAGCCAAATAACAGTTTTCTCTCAATTTATTTTAATACAAATGATTGAGCAAAAAAAAAATGATACTAGAGCTCAAGTATTCTAGCAGGTAAAATTATTTTCAAATATGGAAGTCATTCATAGGCAATTCAAAGCAGTTATATTCCGGCTTTATTTCATCTGTACTTCAGATATCATGGAAGATATGAATCTCTTCTGAAGATATAGATTAATCTGGTTTTGTTTGCATAGGATATGATCACAAGAGGATCCTTTCTTATATGTCTCTCTTAAAGCCTTTTTCCAGCAGTTCCATGATTGTACTAAGTAGCATGTTCCTGCTTTCTTGACTTTTTTTCTGCAAAATGAAGACAAAGGGATTTTCTTCCTAGATTATAAACTGTAAATTTTCAAGCCCATTGTTCATTTTTTGGCAACATGCCTAGATTATTTGCTTACACTGAGACACTAAAAATGAGATAAAAAATAATAGATTAAATTAAATTGAATAGGCTAAATTAGTTTTAATTAGACCACATGAATAAAGGTTAAAATTGAGAATTAATTATTTTTTTCCTCACAATAAAATTGTTACTAATTCAGAAACAGGATGGATGGATGGATGGATAGGTAGGTGATAGATAGATAGATGGGTGGTACTTTTTGTTTCATTTCTAATCAAATGAAAAATGGTTTCACTTGTAATTTTGTTCCCTTTAGTCTGCAGTAGGGGAGGGAGAGGCATAATTTTAGTGTGCTTATTGTTCGCAGTCATTTTATTAAAAAGGGAGTATAGAAAACAAAATGATGGATTTTAAAATGTCAAAATATAACAAGAACATTTCAAATATGAGAACATTTTATAAAAATTGCAATATGAGGGCAGGAAAGGTGGATTAATTAGCAAAGTACTGCTTAACTTTAAAGTATCTGAATATGCCTTATGTACAGGATTAAATGATTGTTTTATAAGTGTTTAACTTTCAGTCTTTACTATCTGTTCATTGTGCTTTCATCTTGCTCCTACGAATTAAATTAACATTATTGTTAACTAACTGCAAGTATAGGATTCTAAATATCTATTCACTTACTTGGAATAGTCTGGTAGAAAATTAACTCATAATTTCACGTGTGCAATGTTTTATGATTATATGTGTTTGCACATATTAAGAGCCATAAATTAAAAAAGTGATGCTAAAATGGGTAGCCTTTCCAATCAATGAGATATTCCACATTTTTCTTCCTGCATTTTGAATCCAGAATACATTCCACTTCACACTCTTTTTATTTTCCTTCTTCAGGCATCAGACTTGGTTCTTCTCACTAAGTAAATGTTTGGGGGGCGGGGGGGAGATGGGATAGAACAGGTTTAAACACCTGGGTCATGGGAAGTATTCATTAGGAAAGAGGGCCTTATAACTCCAGAAAATCAACTCTACAGAGAGCCTAAAGTTATTTTTATCAAGATTAGCTATAACAGAATGCTTCAAGTCTGATTCTCTAAACTCATGTACATCTCCACATTCCTTTAAATCACTATAATTTATTGTATTGTAGATTACTACAAATGATAAATTTGAATTTAGAATGCTAAAAAACGAGCAGATGAAACTTCAGCTTAAATCTGAGCATAAAATTTACAAGAAAATACAACTGTTCAATCCAAGGGAGTTATTAAGCATGAAATCCTATTTAATGCACAAGCCAATGCAACGATGATGGCATATTCTGCCCACAAACATACTCCTATGCCATTCCTTTGGATGTAAATAAGAATGCCCCTATTTCATTTGTCCAGTATGAATGTGGGACAAAGAAACCCCTCTTTTTTCAAGAAGTAAACAATAAATCTCACCTTCAAGGAAGATTGATGACTATCAATTTTCAAATATATTTAATTGCTCCTATGGTGGCTAATAAAAGTTTAGAGTGCTTCAGATTTCTGATCGCTGAAGCACCCTTTTGATTAAAATTAAAATCAGAAGCACACTTTATGGATTTTAATCTTCTGCTCCTTTCCATCTTCCCTTGAACAGAAGGTCACCCAGGATATTATCTATAATACTAAAATCCCAGTTCTTGGATTGAACTCAAAAAGCCATATGCAGTATATGAAATTTTCCTCAAGCTGGATCACAGCAAGATTATCTGCATAACAAATAGGTTTGCATGAATACAGATTGCCAGTATGTACATGAATACCTATGTGGAACAAACACTATTCCAGACATCAATCCAAATTGAGAATTTGCCCAGTGGAACCAATTTACTTTGTAATTACAGCTAGACTGAAGTGGAGTAGGAAGGATATTTGTTAGTGGTTTTCTGTAGTTATTAAAAACAAAATTCAAATCATGCATGCATATATATTGCTAAATTTTTCATGGTTTGATTTCTTGATTTTATAATCCACAAACAACATTCATCTTCTTCTAAAAGAGCTGGCAGGTAAGTACAGTATGACACAAAGCATGCTACATTGAAGAGGATCCAGACACCCGTTTTCTCAACTTCCTGCTCTTTATAGAGTACAGAAAATGGCTGAACCTAGCACACATTTCTGAATTCATTATTTAATGGCAGGTAGTTTCCTACCCACGAAATAAAAAAATGGCCAGCTAAACACATCCTTGATGATTGATGCTGTATTCAACTAGCTCAATTAAAATAATCACCAATGGAACTTCTGTTGACATAGGTAGTTCTCACTGACAGTATCAGGAACTCTATCACTAATCAATGAGGTCATAAAGTACGATGTCACATCATCATGTGAACGTACAATAGCAATTCCAGCAATCCCAGTTGCTATTGTTAACTGCATCCTGTGTAGCCACAGTATCCCATGGTCATGTGATCACCGTTTGGGACCTTCTGATGGCTTCCCCGTTGACTTTGCTTGGCCGTGAAAGTTGCAAATAGCAATAGCAATAGCACTTAGACTTATATACCGCTTCACAGTGCTTTACAGCCCTCTCTAAGCGGTTT
>JANHFL010007882.1:19234-35582 GCA_032468155.1 Oxyrhabdium leporinum
TTGTTACCTTTTGCGGAATTTGCGTATAATAATGCTGTGCATAGTTCTACAGGATTAACACCTTTCCAAGTTACTACAGGAAGGGAGTTTGTGGCTATGCCTGAATTACCAGTTGAGAGACCTACATCGGTTTCTTTAGAAGAGTGGATGGAGAAGTTGAAAGGGGGATGGGTAAATGTGAGAAAGGCTTTGAAGGAGGCTCATGAGAAGTATAAACAGCAAGCGGATAAGCACCGGTCTCCACAGCCTAATTTTGCAGTAGGGGATAAAGTATACGTTTCTACTAAATATATGAGATTGAGGATTCCAAATAAGAAATTGGGTCCTAAGTATTTGGGTCCATTTGAAATTGTGAAAGTCATAAATCCAGTGACGGTTAAACTACGTCTTCCAAAATTGTTAGGAAATATTCATCCTGTGTTCCATTGTAGTTTACTGAAATTAGTGGTAAGCTCTAAAATTAGACCTCAGCCTGTTGCTCCTCCTAAACCGGTAGTGGTGAGGGGAGAAACTCACTATGAAGTAAAAAAGATTCTGGATTCAAGAATGTTTAGAGGAAGATTACAATACTTGGTTCATTGGAAGGGATATCCTTTGACTGAATCCATTTGGGTTAAACGTGGGGATATGAATGCTGATAGATTGATTAAAGAGTTTCATGAGAAATTCCCAAGTAAACCTCAAGGTTCTCAAGGTCGAGTAAATGGAGGTTGATGTGTATATTCCTTATATTACCATATGGTGCTTTGTTTGTCTTAGGATGATTTCTAGGTGCCGGAAGGGGGGAAGCCTGTCAGCCTTGGAAGTCATGAAACCGAGGCCTCTGCAGCCTGCCTCTGACAGTGAGAACAATCAAGCAGTGGAACAGCTTGCCTTCAGAAGTTGTGGGTGCTCCAACACTGAAAGCTTTTAAGAAGGGACTGGACAACCATTTCTCTAAAATGGTATAGGGTCTCCTGCTTGAGCAGGGAGTTGGAGTAGAAGACCTCCAAGTTCCCTTCCAACTTTGTTCTGCTATTATTCTAGTATAATATGTACAGTTACCTCTTTTCCTTGGATACTTGATACATAGACTTCAATATTCCTATTTAATTATTGAGCTCATAATAAAGAATTTAAGATCTGGTCAAATCATTCATTGTTCAAAATATACAAAGCTTTTTTAAAATACCACGAGGATGATAAGCCTAGTTGAGCTTGATATAGACCACATGCAAACACACCACAAACACACATACATAGGTTTCTGACATGAGTTTCTTAAGAACTCTCAATGCTTGCAGGTAGACTCAACTCCAAACTAAAAAATCCTTACTAAATATGAACATTATGTCTGTAAATGGTTATATAACCAAACCATGATGCAGCCATTGCAGATTTCTTAACTATCTAGTTTTCTTGGGGAATCTTCATTTTTAGCAAGCAAAACAAAAGCACTGCTGGACTTGGCAAACACATGTATGACATTATATACATACATACCTACATATACATACATACACACACACACACATACACATACACATACACGAAATTGCCACAAAATGACAAGCAAGTTACCACTTGATATAATTCCAAACTCTCAGATTTCATCCTTTTTAACATTTAAATATGTATATCCCAGGGGGAGAGGCTATTACTATTAGTCTCATTTAATTACTAATCTCCTCAGTCAGCATTCATAGCACCCCTGTTTGGAATTCACAGATAAATGAATACAATTAAACACTATTACTTTAAGCTTGCTACACTCTAATCCAATTATAGTATTTAACAATTACACTCTTTAACATTTGTCATTTCAAGCCAAATCTAGGGAAGAGATGAATGCCTTTAACTCCTATTAACATCAACAATCCTGAAAATTTATTTGATGACCTACAAACGTGTTCTTTCCTAATCTTCATTCTTCCAAAGTCAATGGGAACTGCTCTTCTGATTTTATTTGCATCCTAATCTCATTAAAGTTGAGCTGCTATCTATGAACAGCACAATACAATAGAGCTAAGAGATCCAGGTTACAACGAGCATCTGAGTCCAAGAGTTAGCATTACACTATTGCAGTCAATGCTGCCTTTTACATATCTGAAGAAAATGAAATATTTTTCTATATGGGGACAATTAGAAATCCATCTGTGATTGATAATGTCAGCCCTTTGAGTTAGACCAGCCCAGGAAACAAGACACATATTAAAGCATGCTCTTTTATTATTGTCGGGTAACAACAAAATCTTGACAGACTGCCAATTTCCCTCTGTCTCTATTTTATACCACATAAACTCAAGGTGCCTTTATTTTGAATTTCTTTCTCATGCCTTCTCCTTTCTGAGGACTAACTTATCTTTTATTTTGCCTTAACTCTTCCTGCATTCTTCAAATATATCTATGAAAGACTCTACAACAGGGCTGTCAAACTCCTGGCCCATGGGCTAGATGCGTCAGATGCTGGCCACACCTATGCCTGGTTTAGCGAAAAGGAAAAATGTGACACCACTGTGTCAACATGAGTTTGATACCCCTGCTCTACAATGACCAGCCATGCATGAACTTTAGCATACATTAATTTTGAAAATGTTGTTATATTAAATAAATATCTTTCCACCTCTCTTTTTGTCGCCTCATCATCTTCATTATCATCATCACATCTTATTATGTAAGTGGTTCTAAAATATGCTTTGAAGAAAGCAGGTTTAGAGATCAAGATAGTATTTAGAGATCTGATCAGCAGCTTGTTCAATTTGGTTGTTGTTTATAATTGCATATAGTATATTTACAAATAGTTGTGAAGACCTCAGAAATAGCACTATCATCACTCTTCTGCACTGCATAAAGAGCTTTGATTTTGTTCTAGTGATCTGTTGGAGCTACTCTCCCAGCTTAGGAGTCACACTCCTGAGTGTTCCTACCATCACTGGGAACATTTTGGCCTTTACTCTCCACTTCATCACCTACACCAATACTAATACCTACCAATCTCACAAAACAAGAAATTACCAAAATGATTGCACGGAATAAAAGTGTTTTTTAGAATTGCTTGCAGGACTGAACTTTTCTTTTTCAAATAAACTTTTCCGAGTCTCCTCCTCCTCCTCCTTCCATTTATACACAGAAGGTACAAAAAAAAAATCTATCTTATTCTAAAAGCAAAAAGACTTGTCTTAAAAGCAGGCACCTAAATCAGGAAAGTAGGCTAATAGAAGGGATCAATTTCCCCCAAAAAGCCATTATAGAATCGTGGACTAACAAAGAGCAATGGACAATCAGAGAAGACATATTGTTTCTGGAGTCAATCATTTGCCGCACACCCTGCTGGCTTAGCTCTAGCTCATTCTTGCTCTGGTTTTGCTTCCATGTAAATTGATTGATTTCAGCCAAGCTCCATCTGCAATATTCATGCTGGATTTATACCTCTAAGAGAAGGAAATGTGACCTGCTGACTCTCTTATATTTGCCATGTGTATTATCCAAGTCTCTCAGTTGAAAGCTTCTGTTTTCTACCAGTCTATAACTTGACTTACAATACCCCTTTTGCATATAAACCTAACACATTCACCACATAGTCACAAGTTAGTTGCTTCTTTTGTTCACAGTCAATATACTCCCAGTAGACCTAATTAAATTACCTCAGTGAGATGAATCTACAGTTTTTAGAATACAGAAACACATTTCTATAGAAGACACATTTCTTTCTGGATGTCCTTGGACTTGGACACTTGTTAAATGCACGCAACTCAATACATTTCTGTTTTCATAAAGTTCCATTTTCATGTTTGCATGTTTTGAAGCCAAATTTGAGGTCACTAGCTTTCCAGTCAGTGATAGAAATTGCAATAGATCTGCAAAGGAGATGGGGCTACAGAGAACTTTAGGGCTAAGAGGGATTGATGTCCATAGCAAAGGAGTGAGGTTAACATCCTCCAATCCCAGATCACTTTGTCACTGATCCCAGAAAATGCCACTGGATCTGAAGTCCAACCATTGAGTTCAAGCAGGTGTCTCTGCTAGAGGACATCATCATCATCATCATCATCACCATCATCACCATCATCATCACCACCACCACCACAACAACAATAAAAATTCACAATATAGTTGTTTTGGGCACAAAATAGAACATTAACTAACCAACTAATGTATATTGTAACATATCAATATAACAGGGATTTGAAATAAAAGCTAGTTATATTAAGAAATACAGAAGAATAAAGAAGACTTATTTCTAGCCAAACTATATCTTGAAAGTGACACAGAGATGGAAGTTCTCTCATCTCTTAATATATAAGAAACAACAGATGTACAGATACCTTGTGAACACCATTTTCTCATCTATTCCTATTATTTGGCCATTTGATAATGTACATTCAATTGTCAACAATGGATGTGTGATATTTGGGAGCAACCTTGTCTCCTGAATGGCAGGTAAGGGCTTGTACACCAAAGATTACATTTAATTTTAATGTAGGTCAATGATTCTTGAAACTGTTTTTAATGTATTCAGTAATTAAACATTACAGTTCAGACCAATCATTTGGAGGTCCTCCAGGATAACAGTGAAAATTAAAGTTAAAACCAAGATTATATGCCCCGTTTTATTGGCTAGAAGCTATCACAATATGATCACTAGTACTAATTTGTTTATTAAATATTTTGCTACGTCCTCTGGTAACTGTACATTTGCAGATAGTTTCCATTATTTTTACTGGAAATGGTATAACTCCACTTACTGTACTTAAAAAATACTAGCAGGAAAGTTTGGTAAAGTCACTGTTATTTTAATACCTTTGCAATGATGTGACAATAGATTAATGACAAATAACTGTATATATCCGTTCTTAGTTGGGAGGACTTTTTAAAGTCACCTTTAAACCAACCCTAAAAATCTTAACATTGCAGCCAAATGAGAAATCTCAGCTTTGCCCTATTTTGAATTACAAGATCTATTTTTATAATGCTCTTTGATAGATTTTAGTGAATCATTTTAAAGTGGAACAAGTCAAACAAAATGAAAGGAAAAACATTTTGTTATTACAAAAAATGAGTACTTTTTTGTTCTTTTATAGCTAACTTTGTCACTTAATTATTTCATTTGATTAACAAGTCCTCTTCCATAACACTTTTTCTTTTACTTATCTTTATTATAGTTGTCATTTCTTTGCTCTCTCTTGCTTCCAGTTCTTTCTTTCATGATAAATCAATAGTTGTTTTTCTGTTCTTATTACTCAACCTCCTTTGTCCTTCATAACAGTCCTTTCTTCTCTTCTCCTATATATCTTTGAATAAACTCTTTATGCATTGTTACAAAAACAAATTTCAACAAACTTTTAAATTGATACCTTCTATTCTTTTCTATACGTATATTTGGAACACCCATTTTAAGTGTTTAAAACTAGAATTATCGTCATCATCCAGAATACCTACAAATCTCCAATTCACGCTCTTTCTTTGCAACTAACAATAAATTGATTATTGGATCAAGTGATCCATTTAGTGTCCTACTCTTGTGAACTACTTTGGCACTGAGCGTCAAAACCCTTTTATGCCACACTGACAGAAAATAAAATAAAGAGCCATCAATCTATTCCAGTATATGAATTGTGGCCACGTCTAGGAATTTTCAGTAAAATAAAATACAAATTTACTATGATAGAAAGCTAAGGAAATATAGATCAGTGGTAAAAATTCTGAACAAAAGCAATGAAATTCCTCACAGTCTTCCCTGAAGCCTTTCTGCCATTCCTTTTTCTATAATTAAAAGACCCTGAGAGTTTTGAATGTGAAATAAAAACATGTCATCATTTTTTTTTAATCTCTTTCCCTATGATATTTATGGTGCTGGATTGGTGAGGAATAACTTCTAAAAAAAGTCAAAAGTTGAGAAGACGATGCTGAACATCTATGAAGGAGAGCAAGCAAATCCAAAGTGGTGTGAATCATTGCTATAATAATACCCTCAATAAGATCCAAGATAGTTTATTGCTATATTATTCTTAAAAAAACAAAATTGAAAGAATGCTTATCAAACAGAAATTAATGTACTTTCTTTGTCCAGTTTTATTTGCAAATTAAACAGAAGTGCCAGTTCTTCTACTTGACTTGATCTACAGATTGATGCCATCAGTCATCTACACTTCTTTTTTTCTGGGCACAATTCTATACTTACGTTTCATTTTTCTACATTTTATTTCTAATAATTTTTGTGTCTTTTTCTGAATATTCTTTCCTTTTTTTCCCCCCTGCAAGATAACTAGGCGTCATTGGGTTATCGTTTGCTCCTGAAGACTGGGTGAACGAATGTTTTATCTTGAACTGTCTTTAGAAATAAGGTCTCTTAAGGATATTTTAGTAATTTCTTTTTGATAATCACCCTCTATTCTATCTTCCCCTTTAATTTTCCCCAATGATGCTACCATAAAATATATTATTCTAGTCTAGCATCTGCTTACATCATATCCCTAAATAATGTGAATTCCTATTTTCTAGAAAAAGTATTTTACCTTTTGCCCATTCTATTTATTATAAATTTCTCTTAAATTTAATTCTTTAAGTACTAAATTACTATTTCTTCATTAACATCCCCATAATCGTGATATTACTACTAGAATTCCAATGGAATACTGGAGAAAGTATTAGCAGAGGATACTAATAGTATACTACTAGACTTGTATTCTGAGAATAAAAACAAAATCATTATTAACATATTAAAAAATCATCAAATAAATGAACTTATTCAACAACAATGAATGTATCAATTCCAATGGAAGAGAATATATAGGATGCATGTGGTGTTCTTGATGTTCTCTGAATTTGATTGCTTGCTTTCAGATGGAACCAAGGATTACATAAATATATGAATTAATATATTTAAGGCAAAGAGTTCAACAGTTGAACAATTATAATTAAAGCAGAACACTAGGGTTGCTTGGAAAAAAAGCTGGGCTGAGAGATAATGACAGCTTGCAGGCTGAATTAAAAATATTCTTTTTAGTGCTCTTTAGAGAAAAGGGGGGATTATATAAGGATTATATAAGATAGCTAAATAAAAATAGACTTTATCAACAGGCACAAATTTATGAAAGCAAGATTCCATTTATGTATGGTCTTATATACATAAATATACATTGTGATTGAGGAATCATATTCTACAAGCGACATGGGATGTATTCTATAACATTTTTAATTTTAATATATTTTAATATATTTTAAATGTTGTCCAAAACGTCCATAATGAACATGAATATGAGGCATAACAAAAACAAAAAAAACACATTAGGGTTGATATGAAAGAGGACATTTGAAATCGCATGTGGGAAAACAGCTCAATGTTTTGTATTGCCTTTACCTTCAGCAATTGCTGGGGGGGGATCCTGAATCTTCTGAAATCACCAGTGGAAGTTGCAGACCACTGCATGTAAAAGTTCCCCCTCATTTGGTGAAGGGCTATATTAACTAAGCCTAGAGGAAGAGTGCACACTAGAAGGGTGTTAATAATGTGTGTTAGCAGTAGCCTCTGGCCCACTCCAGTCATGGTAGTTTGAAAGAGCTGCTGTTACTTGCTGCATAAGGGAGCGTTGTTAGCAGTTTCAACAGCTTGTTCATAAAGAATGGTTACATTTAGGCCTGGTGCATAACTGCATGTCAGTTCTATTATTGTTACAGCAGTATAGCACTTGATAGATCAGAGAAATTAAAGTGCCGTGAGCTGAAAAACATACATCCAACAGTAACAACAACCAACTGTGTACAAAAAAGAGAAACTGCAAACTTCAAATAAGTCTAACAACGTATTTTAAAAAATCCATCCCGGCTGGATGCTGAAAAGATAATAATAATAATAAAAAAATCCCTGATAAATTATCTTCCTCTAACATAATGGGTCTACAAATAATTATAAGCTTTCAGGTCCTTATTTAATAACATATTTATATAAACAAATATTTCAGATGTGGAGATCTATATTTAATAAAATCAAATCAACACAACACAATGTCTAATCATAGTATACTACACTATACTGTACTGAACTGTAATGTTTAATATGTTTAATAATATAATATAATTAATATAATATATTATAATATAATATAATCGGGATCATAATTTTTTTGATGAGAAGAACATGGAGACAATTGCCCCTAGATGTATAAAATAATATAGCAATAGACTAGACTAGGCTAGACTAGACTAGAATAGAATATTTTATACATCTAGGAGATATTGTCTCCATGTTCTTCTCATAAAAAAAAATCTGATCCTGAAGAAAAGGACTAAGAGGTCTCTACACCGTAATGGAGAAACTAAGGTAAGGTAACTGGTATTAGTAACCAACTACAGTATATCTATGCATGTAGCTAACCCCAAGCCAAATTTCAAGAGAAGGAAAAAACCAACAAAAAAATGAAATACAGAGGAAAACCACAGATTCTACACATCTGTAACCTGCCCATCATAGCTTTCTTTGTAGCAGATCATGACCATTAAATCAGCTGAGATTTTGTACATGGCTAGATCCCAAATAGATTTACCAATAACTCAAGAAACTCCAAAGGAGATATCCTCCTAGGTAGCTAAAACTGGTCTGAACTCCAAGGCTGGCAATTTGACTGCAGAAAAGCTATTGATGGAAAAATAGACAAAATATAAATTTTAGATAGGGTTTCAATTTTCTTTAAAAGCTTATGTACTCTTAGAACCAAGGGCCAACTCTGTACCTGGGACAACGTTCACCTCATACACATAGTTTTCACCTTATTCGGTCCAGTCCTGCAGCAAGGTGAATCATACTAATCATAGGCATTGGTGATGATGCACAAGATAATTCTTTATCAGTAATTTAGTCAGTAATTTCTATTTCTAAGGAGGTAGCAAACTTTGATATCCATATACAGGTAGTTCTTGACTTACAACATTTTGTTTAGTGACCGTTCAAAGTTACCGTGGCACTGACCATTTATAACCGTTGCAGCCAGTGGTGGGATTCAGCCGGTTTGGGCTGGTTCAGGTGAACCGGTAGGAAAGATTCTGGCTGGCCCCGCCCTGGCCACTTCTTCCTGGAGCTCCCCACATGCCCCGTTTTGGCTCCTAGGTAAGTGCAGGGAGGCCCACTAGGCCCGAAACAGGGTACAGGGTGGCCACACCCACCAAGTCACATGACCAATAAGCCACGGCCACAGAACTGGTAGTAAAATTTTTTGAATCCCAACACTGGTTGCAGCATCTCCATCATCATGTGATCAAGATTCAGAAACTTGGTTACTGGCTCATATTTATGACGGTTCCTGTGTCCTGGGATGTTGTGTTCACCTTTCGTGACATTCTGACAAGCAAAATCAATGAGGAAGCCACGTTCACTTAATAACCATCCTATTAACTTAACCACTGCAGTAATCCACTTAACAACTGTGGAAAGAAAAGTCATAAATGGAGGAAAACTCAGTTAACAATTGTCTCACTTAGCAACCAAAAAATTGGGCTCAATTATGGTAGTAAGTTGAGAACTACCTGTACAAAGAAGTCTCTTTCTGGTTTACAACGAAATACAACATAAATGTCACACTTTTTTACTTTATTCTTCCTAATCTGCTGATACAGTATTAATTTTTGTGGAATACTAAACAACACTGAGGGTGCTATTTCTGTTTGCACACCTGTTCGGCTGAAGAGGTGCCCATAGCATCACTTTTATTTCAAAATCTCCAACCTTCCCCACCCCCTCACCCACATACCCATGAACCACAGAAGAGGTGAAAGTTTAAGGTTAATGGCTATACAATAGTCAATTTAACATTATGCTTTTATGACGATGGAAGCTTTTTGAAGTCTCGCCACCTCCACTTTCCTTTCTTTTCAATTTATTCTAGGACTGGAAATACGATGATCTCATTTAAAATGATGCATCACCTGCTGTATTATGCTCATTTATTCTTCAGTATAATCATTTCTATGGAGCAGAATTTAAAGCAGATGCAAACTGAAAGAGCCAAGTGGTAACATAAATCCTCTTTAAAAAAAAAAAAAAAAAGTCACTCCAGAAAAGCATCCCAGACAGCTATCTTCACATTAGCACTGACTGGCACAACCAAGGGGGATGGATTTTGAAATAAATTTTATGGACACTGAGATAGTAATGTGGCAGCAATTCTTTCAAGTCGTGATAAGTTATTACCTAGAGCTGTTTTGCTAAATTAGTGACACTGATACTGTTACCCAGAAGATTATTTTCCAAATCTGAACATCAAGAAACTCCAAATTACAGCAAAATGCAGGATGTTTGCATGTTAAAGAAATAATTGTCCACTGCCTCAAGCTATGAACTGATCAGTCCTGTATCGTTATAAGGAAGGGTGCTTATTATGGGGGAAGGTTATTAAATAAGCATAATAGTTAAAGCCCAATTTTCTAAATAATGTCACCCATATTTTATTCTATACTAGAAAATCTGGATTGTTGGAAGCAACTGTCTTTTTACATTAGTGAATGTAGATGTAATCAAGATTAAGATGACTTTATGGTTCTTTTGAAATCACGATAGAAAATTCAAAATGATCAGCATTTTACAACTTAACCACACTGATAATATCTGATTATCATGCAAATATCAATACTTTAATGATTAAATTAACATTGAAGTGCTATACATATTAGGATTGGAGAAAAATACATTGCAGATATAACTGCAGCTAGTTTTAATTATTTCACTAAAATTTATCGTTTAGTCGGCCAGATGTCTCTAACATTTGGAATTTTCATTGAGTCCTTCCCAAGGACCTGGGATAAGGAGATGTTGTTTGATGATATCACTAAAATTATTATCATTATTTGTATTATTAAATTGAGGATTGAAAGCCACACTTGGAGATTGTGACTCCTTATTCTAGTTTAGATATGAAGCCAGATGAGTGACCTTAGACCAGTCATTCTCTCCCAACCTCACTAAGAAGTATGTAGTGTCTTCAAAACAATTCTTGCAATTAGCAGAGAATTCTGTGTGCTTTCTCTGGCTTCCAAAACTAGAAAAATTAAACAGAACTTTTAAAAATTATTTAAGGACACAGTGCCTTCAAAATAATTCTTACTACAGCAAGAAGGAGAGCTTTACAATGGCTGAATACTGCCACAATTTTGTGTACATGTGCAGTGTACATTTTTTGTATTTAAATATTTAATGTAAGTTTTTCTTCTCTTTCCTTTACAAGATTTTTTCTGTAACTACTACCTTTTCCTCCTTACTTTTCTGATAGCTGTATCTTAAAATTTGGTCTTCGTGGTAACAGAATTCACTGACAACAAATGCATATTTGGAGTACAGGCAAAACTCAGTAAATTGGATAGGCATTTTCATGGTAATAAATTCACTTACTGTTTCAAGGGCAACCTTCCACATTCTTCTCAGCTATAGTCACCATTGCCATTTTATACAGACTTCTGCTGCCTTCCATCTCTCTCACTGTTAATTCCTAACAGTGAGAACAATTAACCAGGGGAGCAAATTGCCTTTGGAAATTGTGGGTTCTCCGACACTGGAGGCTTTTAACAAGAGACTGGACATCAATCTATCAGAAATAGTATAAGTCTCCTGGGAGAGCAGGGGGTTGGGCTAGATGACTTCCAAGGTTCCTTCCAACTCTATTACAGTTACTGTACACTTTAATGTGTACCAAAGAAATGATACTTTTTTATCCTGTATATGGTACATGTTGCAGGCATGTATAGAAATAACTTGGAAAATTTGGACTCGGCAAAGTATATAGAAATGGTATCACATCATTATCTGCAGCAACCAATGCTTTGTAAGTAGGAAAAAAAGAGCCTTCTGCTGTTCCTGAAAAGCAACAGTTCAGCTCTAGCCAACTTTTTTATCATCCATCAAATATGCATGTCATGTGAAACACTGATTGTGGTTCTGATTGCCACTTACTCTTTGCAAAGAATCAACAAACTCTCAGTGCATAAAATGACAGCTGGTTCCATCAGCAAAACAGAACTGGTCGAAACTGGCTGAAGCAGAATATAAGCTAGAAACCAAAATAGTATTAATAAAATTGTTTGCCACTCTGATCTTCTGGATCAGGGGTCGGCAACCTACAGCTCTGGAGCCGCATGTGGCTCTTTCATCCCTCTTATGCAGCTCCTTGTCGCTCAAAATATGTGTCACAATTGCCAATGTGCGACACCTGCTGATATACGATTTATTGAGCCTTTCGAACCTTGGTAGGCCAACCATAAATAAATCCAAGAAAAGAAAAGTTTCAGAAGAAAACAGAATGTTTAATTCAACTACATATGCTAGTTTTGTGGCCCCTCAGGAAACAGTCACGCACAGGAAGGATTTTGTGGCTCCCGGTGTTTTCTGTGGGAAACAGGTCCAAATGGCTCTTTGAGTGTTTAAGGTTGCCGACCCCTGCTCTGGATGATGTAGGCATGGAAGAAAAACAAGCTTCTGAAGCTATCTATGAATGTGTGAAAAGCATATGCCCAACTAAGCAGCATGGATCTTAGCTTAATGCCAAGATTTATTGACAGTACATGATACAGTTAGCTCAGCTATGAAGTTCACTATCCACTAATGACAAAACACAAGGCATACCGGATACCATCACCCTGAAACTAGAAGTGGCTGTAGAAAAAAATGATTATTATTTTTTTAAGCACTCCTAGATGTCATGAGACAACTAAATGATCAAATGATAACATATCCAACCCTGGATGGATGGTTTCAAAGATAGATAGATTTTTTCCCAGCAATTACCACATGGAGCTTCAGAGAACACCAGCAGAATCACTATTCATTAAAATGCTAGAAAATCAGATCTAGGATAGTGAGCCTACAATAGATGAAGTAAAACTGGCAATAAAGCTACCCAAAAAAAAAATTAAAGCAGCTGGAATGGATGGAATCACAACTGAGGCATTCAAAGCTCATGGAAATAATCTGAATCAGTTACTGTGTTTGCTGCTGAAAGTCCTTTGGCACTCAAAGAAGGTTCTCATCAGATGGAAACAGGCAATTAGAATCCTTAGTTTGAAAAAAAAAGACAACAGCTGTGAATGCAAAAGCCATAACCCTTCTATCAGTCATTGGAAAGGTCTTCATGAAAATCATCCAGCTATGCCTCCAGAAACAGTGGGAACAGTAGAAACAATCAATTACAGAACTGCAAATCAATTTCTTCCCAGACTGAGAATGCTGTGACCAGATATTCGCCATCAGGCAATGAATATAAGAGAGAATCAAGTATGGCAAATAGACAATTATTGTTTTAATTGATTTTTTTTTTAGCAGTTTGATAGTGTACACAAGTCAGCTTTTGGGAAGGCATTGCAAACTGAAGGCATTGAAAGCATGTCCACAAAAATCAGAAGCTTATCACAAGCATCATACTATGACTGCAGTAGCATATATCCATCCAAAATTAATTTGCAGAGAATTCCCCAAGTCAAACTGGTGTTAGATAAGGCTGTGTAATCTCATGTCGTAGTCAGTGATATTTTGAGAATAGGTTTTGATGGCAGGCAGAGAAGACTACCTAATATATAATAGAGCTATATCTGCAAACATTGATGTAAAAGCCACTGACACCATTCATGATTTTATGAGCACTATGTATTAATACAACCTGAAAATTAATTCTTTTTTTGTATCCCACCTTTATTACTTTTACAAATAACTCAAGGCAGTGAACATATCGAAGAGTCAGCTTCATCTTGGTTAACGCATTAGGCTAGCAAGTGGGAGACTGTGAGTTCTAGTACCCCCTTAGCTATGGAAGCCAGCTGGGTGACTTTGGGCAGTCACTCTCTCTCAGCCCAACTTAGAGGGTTGTTGCTGTGGGAAAAATAGGAGGAGGAAACAGGAGGAGGAAAATTAATGCCAACAAAGCAAAGATTCTCACAACTATCTGAAATCTATGTCAGCAAAACTCCAATTTAGCAAGTTAACAACTTTAAATATCTTGAATCACTGCTGGAAAAACAGAAAACATCAAAAGCAAAGGTGTATATAGGATTGACCAGGTCATTGTTTTCTTTATATTGTTCATATGATGCCTGTGGGGATATCAAAATATTTAAGTTAAAATTATGATTTAGACCTTCTAGGTACTGGTGTTAACAGTCTTGTTACATGGAGATGGTTATTTACTGTAAATCAAACAGTTAATGTAATTAACAAAGAATTTCATATTCCTATCCTCTGGTGGTATAGGCCTAATTCAACTTGGTCTTCCTTACCTCCTTTTGATAGAGATACAAATTCATATAGAATGGATTTATTGGTCTAGCATGTGGGTTGCCCCCATCTCAAAAAAGAAGCAATGATTTTGAATTTGTTAACATAATAGAAGAATATACAGTAAGCATTCCGAGCAAAGGAATTCCTACAGCATATTTAGTTTGGCCTTTAACTACACTTTAGAAATTCTGGACCATGTTAACACACTGTATGTAAATAAACACCTTAGAAACTCATATTCATCTACAAATAAAATGAAAATCTGATTTATTCAAAGACACTCTTAGTCTGTAAGTCACCTTTTCTTCTTCAGCATATAGCTTCTAATAGTGCTTAAAACTTGATAAATGTTTAAGAAGTATGCAGCATGCTAGATACTGAGGCATGTTTAGTCAAAGAAAACTTGGCAGCAACATTGGTATTTAAAACATATAAGTTTTTTAAGGTCCACCATTCATTGCTTCATCCTTTTATGTCCTTTCACTAAAACAAATATCTCCATAATGCCAATTAGGAGTCTCTGTGTATGAATATGTGTGTGCTTTTCTCTGCATTTTTTAATATATGAGCATGTCGTCAAAATATAAGAACTTATGCTTAGATGATAGAACACAAATTCCATAATGAACTTCAGCCGACTCATATCCTGAGTGACCTTTACTAAAATCCTAGAGCTAATTATAATTGCACTAAAAATCAAATTGCTAGCAGAAATGATAAGTCTCCAAGTTCACAAGTTATTATGGAAGTGATTTAGTAAAAGTTAAAGGATTTGGACAGAAGTAGACAAATGTGCACTGGAATGCTGTGATGTACAAAAGAAACAAGAGCTAAAGGAAGTGTGTTATTCTGAATAGTTGCTTCATTCAATGAATTATTGAATTAAGCTTTAATGATAGTTAACTGAACTCATTGAGAAATAAGAGAAATAATGATGTTATGAAAGCAGAGCTTATAATCAATGACCGTAGCAGTTTATATACCATAAAAAGTGAACATGACAGTTTTCTAATAACCTATTTATGTATCCATGTTTATCACTCCTTGAATAGGGACATTTTTGTATGTAATGATTTACATTCTTCAAACTTTCCAAGCCATCTTAAAGTTGGCATGTGATCACCTTCAATCTGGCCTATTCCTGAAAGCTGAAAGAACACAGTGATTTCAGGAGAAAATCAAAGTAAATATGATCAATGACTGACATTCAGCCTCTGCTTCCAGTTTCTATCTCCAAAGCTAGTAAAGATTTGAAATGGCTGAAGTTTCCTTTACCTCAACTTCATATTTTAAAATTGTTTTAGAATTGCAAGCTACCCACAGTCACTCAGTTGAGATGGGCAGCCACAGAAATAAAATAAAATAAAAGAGCCAAATACAGTCTGAACATCTGACTGACTGTGCAATGAACCATAAATAATATACCATCAAATATCAACATCTGCCTAATGCGGGTTCTTGGTGAGGACTTGATAGGTGGATAAAATTACCAAATCCAATCTGAACATCTGGCTGACAGCATGATGAACCAAAATAAAAGTAAATTAAAATCAGAGAGAGGGATGCCCAGATGAGCCCCATTCTTGTCACTTCAACTGAACATAATAAAACAACCATGATTTATGTTTAGGAGGAATACAATTCTAGAACTCTCCTGCCACCATTCTGTTGTTACATTTATAGTAAATGCTTCTGTAAATATACTTGTAAATAATAGTAAATGCTAATGAAATAACATATCACCCTTAAACTCAGAAACAGAAAATTTGGTAAGGTAAAGCAAGAATTCCAGCAATAAAACAGACTCCCAAACGTCATTCAATGGCATTAAAACTCATCTGTGCTCTCATTTTCAATATTTACTCAAAAGAAACAATAAACAGCAATTTTTAGGCAAGTCTTCAAACAGGTCCAGTGATCGAGTTCTAGTTGGCTCAACTTCATTGTGTTGATATAGTCTAGGACACAGGCAGGGGTGGGCTTCAATTTTTTTAGCAATAGGTTCTCTGCCCTAATGACTGACTGGGTGGGCGGGGCTGGGTGGGCATAGCTAGGTGGTCATGTGACTGGGTGGGCATGGCCAACTCTGTTAATCTATTAAATGTGACAAAAACTGGTAAA
>JANHFL010007883.1:3762-21773 GCA_032468155.1 Oxyrhabdium leporinum
CCTCCTCCACACCCTCCTCCTCCACATCTTCCTTTATATAAATATATATTCCAATGATAAATTTAAGCATAGATCAAATGGGACTTTGCATCTTAAGACTGATAGCCAGCTATAACCACAACGAACAATAGCCTAATGTTATCCCAGGCAGGTGCCTGTTACCTTTAAATATAGTATATTTTCAACAGCTCAGTTTTGGAGTATGTTTCAAATAATTCCATGTCCTTCTCACCAATCTGAAATAGCATCTAAGGTGAGATGTGGGAGAAAGGTAACATTATTTAGAGGTTTGTTTCCTACAAGGATGTCTCCAAGATTTATTTAGCGTATGGCATATTATACATGGACTTGCAATATGCATTAACATTTGACCTAGATAAAACACAATAAAATATAAATGTGAAAAAGATCTATATTCAGATATTGAGGTCTAGGCCATCTAATCATTGAAGCACAGCATCGTTTCTATGAAATAATAATAATAATAATCAGGTACTGAACCGGTATATGTCCTCAGCTTACAGCAGTCACAATGTGATCTATAGTTTGACATGGGCCCCTGCAGTCACACTGAGGGGAGGGCACTATGCCCCATTTATACAGAGGGGCCCAGCAGACACAAAGTGAGGTGTAATTCCTATTGAGAATTGTCCATTGCTAGTATGGTAGTTTAAAGCCTGGCACTTTTTTGATGGGGTGAAGATGTTCATCTTCCATTTGGAAGGTTGAGAGTTCACTCCTAGGCAGCGACAGAGGTTTTATTATCAGAGCACAAAGAGAAAATATCTGCTGTGAACTCCACTTAGGTGTCAGGAAGGGCATCTGGCCAGTAAACGCTTAGCTCCATTCAGTCGCCCCCAAGGGATCAGGGTCATAAAAAGAAAATACATACCTATATCTTCCTACATTATGGCTGGACGATCACTGATCCATTTGGCTTTCCATTGGGAATCAATGTTAAAATTATTAAGCAGAGCAATGGGTCTCTCACAAACATTAACGGCCATTTAAATATTGGGACAAGTCCTAACCCATCTTTTTTTTTTCTTTTTTTTTTAAACCATCCTTGTAGAAGTATTTCTCCACAAAAAAAGGCTCTCAAAATATAAAAATGCAGCTTTTGTCCTTTTTGCTAACTTGTAATAGCACAGGCACACCAATATTTTTAAGAAGCAGGGGTTTTTTTTTCCCCATCTTCATGAGATGTTTAAATGTTTGAAGATTTCATCACTCATAAAATCTGAATTATCTAGTCAGGCATATCTGTAAGTAGTGATTATGAACCTATTGAATCTCGGCCTACCCATTTATTAGATAAGATGTTTTTTTCCAAGAAACACTGTGCCTTGCAGAGATTGGATCAGGCATAAAGTCATTGGAGGCCATTCTATTAAGTGCATGGGAAAGCGGAAACTGTTGAAATTCTGCTTATATTCTTTCTACGGAGTCAGTTTGGTACAGTGAGAAATAAATCTATTGTAATAACTAGTAATATAATAACAAGTACATAAATACAGGCAGTCCTTGACTTGGAACCAAAATTGAGCCCACAATTTCTGTTGCTAAGTGAGCGTTGCCCCATTTTACAACCCTTCTTGACACAGTTGTTAAGTGAATCACATAACATTGTTAAGTTAGTAACATGGTTGTCACTTGAGACTTTCAAGAAGAGACTGGACTGCCATCTGTCAGAAATGGTGTAGGGCCTCCTGCTTGGGTGGGGGGTTGGACTAGATGACCTACAAGGTCCCTTCCAACTCTGTTAATCTAATCTAATCTAAACAACTGTTTTACTAACTTAACCATGGTGGTGATTCACTTAAGGATTTATTATCCTTGCAGACAGCTGGTCATTTGCAACCTTTTAGAGAGTCATTGAGGCCAACTGGAGGTTTATCTGTGTCCTCTGGGTCATTTGAGTGTTGCAAATGGGTGTGGAACATTCTTGGAGCTGTTGAAAGGACTGTATTGTATGCTGGAGATAGATGATATTGTAGATAATATTGTATCCCTCCTCCTCTGTTGGCACAGATAAACCTGCAAGTGGCTTCAACGACCCTCTAAAGGGATGCAAATGACCAGCTGTCTGCAAGGAGTATAAATCCTTCCATTCCCCACCTTTCTGTCAGAGCTGAAGAAGCTTCTTGGATGAGAAGCGAAAGGTCTTCAAAGAAAAACCAGACAATCCAGTTGCCTCTTGGGAAAAAAAAAAAAAAAAAGCACCTTTGGGACAACCAGGACCTGGATGGCTGAGAATCTCCGTAGAGAAATTCTAAAAAAATCTTATCCATCCAGGGAATGCAGAATTTTCTACTGTATGACAACAGTTGTTTTATTTGTTTTATTTATTAAACTGAAGTGCCACCCATCTCACCCAGAGGTGGCTCTAGGCAGTTTACAACTGATAAAAACAGCAAGATAAAAGATTAAAATAATAAACAATGACTTAAAAATTGACAAAGGTGGGAAGGAAGAGAGCAAGATGCACACGGGGAACAGGTGGGGTCTTATCTCACTCCATTAAACATCTCTAGTATGATACCTCCCAGTGGGGTCCCAGGTCAGTTGCCGAATCAGGTCTTCAACCCATTTTGGAAGGCCGGGGGAGGGGAGATCTTACTTGGGGGGCATGATATTCCACAGGGATACTCTTCTTTCTAACCTCAGGTAGCCAGTAACCACAAGCCAAATGAATGATAAATTTCCTAATAGTGAGAACAACTAACCAGTGGAACAGCTTGCCTTCAAAAGTTGTCTGCAATGCTATAGGGTCTCCTGCTTGAGCAGGGGGTTGGACTAGAAGACCCCCAAGGACCCTTCCAACTCTCTTATTCTGTTTTGTTCTGAATGCCCTGCCATATAGAAGAGATTATTTCTAAAGCCCTTGACATCTCTAACCATTATTCCGCTCTGAATAGTCTGAAAGACTGAGTTAGTAATGAGCCCAACCATCCCACCCAACAGTTACATTGATGACTTTGTCAAGAGGTAGAGAAAGCCTACAGCTCAACAGTAGATCTTGTTGTAATACTACTTTTTGGAGACAAAAAGACACCATCCATCTAATTGTCCATCATAGAATTGTCACTTTTCATAGTGAAGAAAACATCCCCCCCCCTGCAAAAACATAGTGAAGAGAGACATTTTCCGCAATAAACCTCTATACCTCCAAATGCACATATATAGTTTGGGAATTATAGCTATTTGAAAATGTACATATTTATAAAATTATATCTTCAGTTTAATTCTATGTGTTGGCAGGAATCCAACTATTAATCTACTTGCTAAACACACACAAATACACACACCATTTTTTGGAATGCAACTTCCTTAAATACACACTTCAGCACATCAAAATACATTCTGAGATGTTTGCTAACAGATTGCATGAAGTATCATGCTCAGTCAGGCAGAATGATAATGCATAATGGGTATTGAGTTCTCTGACTCCTTTAGTAGACACTCATGTTAAGTGTTCTAAACGGGAAAAGGAGGAAGAGAAAACTAAGTTGACTAGCCATAGCAAGAGATTAACGGGGGGGAAAAAAAGGAACTATGGATTGAATGTTGAATCCAGTTTAGGTCTATCCACAAGAAGGGAACTGGAACATTTTGGCCAGGGGAACATGTTGAGTTGGGTGAAGCTACAATAGTTCTTTCTATGTGAACTATGCTACATGAATTCTATATCATCATTGTCATCGTTGTCGTCTTTTAATGACCCCCCCAATCCCTTGTTGGATTGGGCAACTGAATGGAGGTAGCAGAGTGTTTAAAGGCCGGATGCCCTTCCTGTCGCCAATGTGGAGCTTTGTTCAGCAGATATAATCTCATTGTGCCCAGAGAGAGAAATATCTGCCTCTATCTAGGATCGAACTCACAGCCTCCTGATTGTGAGGCGAGAGCTCCATCTCTAGGCCACTGCACTAGAGTCAACACCAACATGATGGTAATTAAGCAATCAGATAAAAACCAAGTCTCACAAATAGCAGCATACATCTTTTCATCTGGTGTAAACAATTTCTTTGATTTTTTTAAAATTTAAATTTAGAAACAACACAAATATAGACAAAACAAAATATACTAAAACCACAATTAAATGAAATAATTGTTAAACTTAAAAATGATAGAAATGAGAAAAAGAATGAGGAAAATAAACAGATTAAGAACAAAATAAAAAATCAACCTTAATTGTGGGGTCCTTGGTGCTCTCTGAGCTTGGTTGTTTTCTTGCAGACATTTCAGAAAAAAAATCACAGACAACCAAGTATCCCATAATTCAACCCTCAGCTACAAATATTCTCTTTAATTTGAATTATTAAACTTGTCAATAGTCAATAACATATTAATAAATGATGCATAGTGTTATGGTATAGTTAAATATAAAATATTATAAAATATTATGCAATATTTCCAAACAGTACATATTACTTCATTTGATAAGTAAAGAATATTGTGTTTCCAAGATGGGTAAATTAAATTCCCTAACATGAGGAATAATATAATTTTTTCCAATTTCTAAATATATTTGAGATATATTAAGATTGACAAAAAGGCATGAATGTATCTTATTTATGTAAAAACAAAGAATGTGATAGTTTGTCCAACTGCCATTGGTCTTTCCCAACATGGTATGTAATAGAAAATTGCTGGTGCTGCTATTCATTTGAAGGGTTTTTCTCTCTCTATATATATATATTTGCATCTGTGTTTTTAAAAATACTATTAATATACTTTTCATTACCTTAAGAATTTTCTATGTAGTAAAATAATGCTAAATAATTCTCAGCGTTTAAACATTTTTGTTTTTTATAATTCAGGAATCTGATGGTCAAGGATGTCCTTTTTGCCGTTGTGAAATCAAAGGAACTGAACCCATAATTGTAGATCCCTTTGATCCCAGAGATGAAAACATAAGATGCTGCAGTATTTTGGACAGCTTTGGTATTCCTATGCTTGACTTCGATGATGATGATGATAGAGAAGAGTCTTTGATGATGAATCGGTTAGCTTCTGTGCGAAAGGTACTTCTCTTTTTCCTGAAATATGCAATGATTTTGTAGTTTGCAATTATAATTTACACATCAATTAAAGAATTTGCAATGGTTATAAGTGTGAAAAGTCACTTTTTTTCAGTGCTGTTGTCACTTCGAACACTGATTAAATGAACTTGTACGTGAAGGACTACCTGTAAAAATGAACTAGTAGACTAAATTACATCATTGTGTATCCACTGGCTGTAAACTGAGGCATTCTCTCTCTTATTTCGTGGAGAGTATTGGAAAATAAGAAGAATCCTTTTGTATTATTATAGGGAACTATTTAGCTGAGTAGCTTATTTCTAATTGTAGCAATCCAAGTGCTTCCATGAGAAAGGTATGGATACATCAGCATTTCCTATGTTTTCTGTCTAAAACCAGGTGTCACAGACAGATTCACTCCGATATTTCATTAATTATAATAGCTAATCACAGTTGAAGATTAATTTCTACAATAGAAAAGAACAGAGCTGTGTCAATCCAGATGTTACTGAACAACAATTGCTAGTATCTATGATATTGTAGTTTGTTGGCAACTGCTGAGTCGGGGTTCCCTGCCATCCTATTTTGTCACCACTTCATGTATGTATGTTATTTATAGCTGAAAATCTTTCCATAACATTATGCATGTACTGCTAATATATTTCATATTTTAGAATATTCAACCCATTTTGAATATTCTGAGGATTAAACAAAAAATTCTTAAGGGATCTCTATAAAGCTTAGTTGAAAGCAGGCTTATCATACTTAGAGCAAACTTTTGAGCAGGTATATTTAAGCTGGGTTCTACCTGTAATACTGTTGCCATAGCCTATATAGGAAAATTTGGGGATAGAGTTCTAGGATTTCTCCCACCTAATTTGCCAATGAAAACCAATAAATGAAGGTAAAAGAAAGAAGCAAATATAAACAAAACCATCAACAACAATGTCACAATTTGGGTTGGCTTGAATTTCTTGACTATGTGGAAATCGTGCTGACTGCTGGCGGATATCCAGCCTGCATAAAGTTGGCCACTGGTATAATTTTATGTCTCTCTGTATGTGTAACATACACATATGCAGACATGCCTTTATGCACCAATATATTTTCAGGAAACTGAATTAGTAAACTGAGAACAGAAATTAAAATTATATGCCGAAGATAGTCATTTGACATTTACTTATCTAAAGGACTCTTTAGAACTGATCTTACACAATATGGCTCAGTGTCAAGGTATCAAAGGACTGAAATGGCATTACTGTTATAAAAATGTCTCTTTCAGTCACCTGTTTACTTAATGACTATTTCTGTTTTTAGGAACAGATTGTGGTTGATAAATGAGCAGAAGGTGTGCTTTATGAATTGTGAGGAAAAATAAGAGCTGAGTTTTGCTGAGTGCTCTTTTAAAAGTGGGATATCATAAAATACAAAGATCTGCAAATAGAAATAGAACAACTGTGGCAAAAGAAAGCAAATGTAGTATCAATAGTCATACGTTCCTTGGGTGCAATCCCAAAACAACTAGAGCACCACTTGAACACTATTGGCATTGACAAATTCACCATCAGTCAGTTGAAAAAGCAGCTTTAATCAAAACAGTTTGCATCCTGAGATGATACCTGTAACACCATCAAACATTCACATCTGCCTATCCCAGGTCCATGGGAAAGACTCGATAGAGGGACCAAAAAAATTCCAGATCCAGTCTGAACATCTTAAATTGTTAAAATTGACAGGTGCCTGGTAAGAACTTGCAAGTTGGTGCTTTCCCTGAATGGTGAATATAACATACTTCATAACATCTTCTATTGCAGTGTACTGAAAGACAGAATTCCCCAGTGACATCTCCAGGGTCATCTCCTCTTGCTCAAAGAAGGAAACCATTTCCTGATCCCATACAAGGATCCCATCTTACTCTTCCTCCAGTCCCTCCTCGATTGGACCTAATACAGAAAGGAGTTTCCCGATCCCCTTGTGCTAGCCCAACAAACTCACCAAAGGTAAAAGTATAATTTAGCAATAAAACTTAGGAATTTAACATTATTTTTCTTAGAAGCAATATGAGGACCTCTTTAGTTGCTGTTCTCAGGGTTTTTCTGCTTTTATTCAAATACACTGAAATCAGTTAACTTGTGATCATTCCTGCACCTAAGCTTTTGCTCCTCTTTTCACTGTCAATATTTTGTGTATGTGGAAAAGCAAACAATAATTAGAACAAGTAAAGCATATAAACTGGTGTGTGTGTCTTCACTGTTGAACTGTGAGCTCTCCTTCCTGTTGAAATGTGCAAGCATTTTGTCACCATTCGAGAAGACATCGTTAGTGCGTTTTGAACTGATGATGTCTCCTCGAATGGTGATGAAATGTTTGTAACCAAATTGCCAAACTCGGAGCTCAAACCAACAGCCTAATCTCCTTCCTGTGTTGATGCTTCAATACTTTCTGTGACTTTTTATGATTGTTATATATATACACACTATCCTATGTCTCTGTATAGTGGGATGCTCTAGTCAGTGGGATACCCTATGTTCTTTTCAAAAATCACAAGTTACCTTATAAAGTTAATTACTTTACTTATATATTCTACACTTACTTTCACAGATACTAGAACAAATAAAATTATATGGGACACTCAAGACTATTATCTACAATTAGTTGAAAAAAAATGTGGAGACTACTTCTGATTATAGTAAAGACAGTATTTTATGAGAAGGGAAATAATTACTTTATAAACGTTCTAAAGAATATCCAGCTTTGCATTATAGCTAGAACACTAAACAGATTTTTAACCAAATGGTGGATGCATAGTAAAAAAGAAAGAAGTTATTGAGAGTATATCTAGTCTAGTGTAGTTTACTTTATTGTCATTGCATCTCGTACAACGAAATTAAATGCCATGTTCCATGTACATTATAACTATAAAAATAAAACACACACATTCTTCACATTCTATACAATTGAATTAAAAACCCGATATTGCATTAATATTGCAATATACAGTGGAATTCAATATAGTTACTGCCCTGGGATAGAAGCAGTTTTTCAGCCTATTTGTCCTGGTTTTTATTATCTGGTACCATCTGCCAGATGGTAATAGTTCAAAAAAAGGGTGCCAGGATGAGATGGATCTTTAAGAATGCTTTGAACTTTCTTAAGGCAGCGGGAGCTATAAAGCTCTTCCAAAGAGGGGAGAGGGCAACCAATGATCCTCTGGGCAATGACATTAACCCTCTGGAGTGCTGTCCTGTGCAATTGGCAAACCATACACAGGTGCAGTAAGTTAAAATACTCTCTATGGCGCAGCGGTAGAAGGTCACCAGGAGATCCTATACCATTCCAAGCAAATGGCTGTTGAATCTCCTCTTAAAAACCTCCACTGATGGAGCACCTTCTGGAGGCAAGCTGTTCACTAACTGTTCTCACAGATAAGAACTTTCTCCTTGATTCTAGATTGGATTTCTTTTAGTCTCCATCTGTTACTTATTGTCCTGTTCTCAGGTGCTTTGGATAATAGATCGACTCGACCCCCTCAAATGTGTCAGCCCCTCAAATATGGAAATATTGCAATCATGTCACTCCTAGCCCTACTCATACCATATTTTAGCATTCAATCCCTAATTTTCTTTGTGTGGCTTTTTTCTGCACTCTTTCTAGATTCTCATCATCTTTTTTTCTATCATTGTGAGCAAAACTTGACACAATATTCCAAGTGTAGCCTTACTAGTACAGTAGAATGCAGTACTGACACTTCATGTGATCTTCATGTCAATGCTAAGACTGGATTGGCTTTTTCTGCAACTGCAGCACACTGCTAGCTCATACTTGAGGTGATTGTTCACTGGAGCTCCTAGATCTCTCTCAAAGTTACTGCTGTTGAACCAAAGACAACCTCTTCTACAAATGTGCATTTAGTTTTTCCTGCTTAAGTGTAAAACCTTATTTTTCTCACCGCTGAATTACACTGTGCTGGAAAGGACCCAATGTTCAAGTCTGTTAAGGTCCTTCTGTCATCTCCAAATTGGTAAGTTCCCCTTCCATCCCTTCACCAAAATCATGTCGAAGAGTACTGGGCCTAAGACAGAGCCTTGGGGTATCCCCACTGCATGTTTCCCTCCAGGTAGATGCAATTCACCTTTTGCCACCTTCTGATAAGCAAAGTCAACGAGAAAGCCAGATTCACTTTACAAATGTGTTACTAAGTTAACAACTGCAGTGATTCACTTAACAATTGAGGCAAGAAACATAAAATGGGTAAGGCTCACTTAATAATTTTATTTCCTAGCAAGAGTTTTCTCTTTTTTGTCTGTCACCTGCAGGGGAAAAAGGAGGAACTGTAAGATTTTGATTGCTGCCTTGGTTTGCTTTCCATTTTAATGCTAATTATGATTCTCAGTCTTCCACAGTGCTCTCTTTGGCAGTCTTTTGATTCACATAAAAGAGTTATTTCATTATGGTTTATAAAATGGTTGCACATTTGCAAAAATGGGAAAAAAATATACATTACAACAAAAAAAAACAAACCAAAATATTAACTTATCCTCTTATATTAATTATCATTCATTTTCAACATACAGATCTAGTGAGATACAAGTTCAAATATTCATTCAATCATGAAATTTACTTGTTCACTTATGGCAATCACAAATTCATAGAAAGGGTTATCAACATATATAGCTGGAAATGCTGGGGACAGATTATACATATACACATATATGTGGGTGTACTCACACTTTTTGATCTAACTTTAGAGAGACGGGGTGAGGCTTAATTGATGAAATGATCCTAAGAGTCTCAGCAAGATTTAAAGAACCATTTTTGGCCATGGAAGTCTACCACTCCAAATAAGAAAAAGGCGAGAAATACTGTCTACAACCACACTGGTGACATCCCAATTCAGGCAATCCTCACTTACCGAAAGCCATTGGGACTGGCACATCCATTCCTAAATGGTGTAATCGTTAAGTATGAGATCACTTAACCAGGCCAACTTACAACATCCTTCCTGGCTGCGGTCATTAAGCAAATTACCGTGGTCTGCTCAGAGCAATGTAACATAACTGTGACTTGCAACTTCATGTCAATTTCCAATTGATTTGGTTTGTCGGAAGCCAATTGTGAAGGTTCTAGAATCTAAATGGTGAGTCCATGATTCTGGGACACTGCAACTGTCACAAATGCAAGCCAGTGCCACCCCCAAATAACTGTGATGGTCACAACTTTGAGGAAAAGTTGTCTTTTTTTTCAGCACCACTGTAACTTTGAAAGCCGAATGGTCAAATGTACGCAAGGACTGTCTATAAATCAGAACATCCCAAATTCTGTTCAGTAGCTACTTTAAAAGAAGTCCCGGGATAAGCACAGTTGTGCCAGGTTAGTACATGGACAGTGCACCACTAGGAAATCTGAATGACCATCAAAACAGATCCAGTTTAGCCATTCTAACAGTTTAACTGTGCATAAAGAAATGTCGTAAGTTTATAGAATTTAGGACTGGGGGCTGATAGTAATGCAACCACAAATTAAAAGGCAGAAGCCTAACTGGAACTCACATCATCAGAAATAGTGTGTGGCTGGACAGCCTGGACTGATATACAATTCAAATTCAAATTTTGGCCACACAGTTTATGGATTGTGATTTTAGTATACTTAGACCATGTATAATTGACAGACTGGATCTTATTATAGATTTTAGTTATTATTTTACACTAGAATTTTTAATTGTACATTTACTGATCGTTTTTATTTGTTCTGGTCTCTGGTCTAAGAGTGTAATAAACTGATTGATTCAAATTTTAAATTTATATTGAGGAGGGAAAGGAAGATGAGGAAGACAGATTAGTCATAGAGATGCAGAATGCACAAGAGAGAGATTACAGGTAGCTGAAAAATTGTAGCGCGTTAGAAACTCATTGTAGGCATGGAGTCCTCACCAATTATGTTACAATTTTATTATTAAATTTATTATTAAACTTATTCACTGTAAATCTCGCACTTTGAGGCAACTCTGACTGTCTTGCCTTGCCGTAGGGTTTATAGCAAAACTGATGCTACCCAATTTTTTCTTTGTCAAAAGCTATTGATAGTTCTAACACAATGCATTAATAAAAAATGAAAGATTTTCCACTGCTCAATTTTTTTTCTGAGTGTCACCACCAAACAGGGTTATAACAACTATGTCAGCAATATAGTGCTGTTATCACCCAACAGCCATCGAAGGGTAACAAGCAGGCACTTCTGAGAAAAAGAGATCCCGGCAGTTGCTAATAAACCCGGAGGCCCTGCGATCAAAGCCACAATCCCTTTTCTCCTCAGCTCAATATTCCTACAGCTCTTCTTCATCGGGTTTATTTCCAAGGCAGAAAGAACAGCTTGTACATGTGAAACTGTTGTTTTCACTGGACCTTGGGCCTACTCCCAACATGTCCCTCACCCATCGCACCCTTACCTTTTGGAGATCTCCTGGAGGCAACCACCATTTTCAGTGCACCCACAATCCCTTCATGCAGTTTGCAGAGCGTTAAGGTAGCGAAACAGAGCAGTTTCTCCCTCTCCCGTGTGACAGTGACCCAGAAGCAGCCACCACTTTGGCCCTGAGGCAGGGGTGACAAAATGGAAACCGCTCCCACAAGTCCATCACATGGCCCAGGGATGAATCCTGGGCACACTGAAAATAACGGCTGCTTCCAGGACACAATCATGAGGCCCAGGGATGTGTGTCCTGCCCTCTTTCCCCAACATGAGGTTCAGAGATCTTCAAAAGATATGGAGGAGGAGGAGGGTGTGAGGCTTAGTGGAGTGGGAGTCAGGCCTACGGACTGCAGGGACCCAGTGGGAGTGAAAAGGCCTGTGGGAACCGTGTGGGGGAGGGAAGGAGTTGGGATAGAGGAGGCCTTTGGAAGGTAAGCCTGGGCCTAAGGTAACTACTGTTCTGCTTAATGACTCACAAATTTATTTAACGGCCATATGAGGGAGAACAGAGGGTTGGGGGTACTTCAGCAAAGCAGACTTACAACATGCAACAGTAATTAGTTATATCTCGAGGACTACTTATTTGTATGCTGGCTGGGGTAATTCTGGTACTCAAAATATGGAGGACATCAAGGTAGAAGACTGATACTCCCACCTGTGAGAATTCCATAATCAAGATACAAAAAACACCACCCAAAAGCCTTTTTGAGGAATTCCACAACTTCTGCTGATAACCAGAAATCGATATTTATCTGTTATCAAACTAACATTTTCAAATTTTCTTCTCCCCATCTTCAGGTCTAATCCTGAGACACGTTTGAGTAAAAAGAATCAGGCAGAATTCAAATAGTAAATTTCTAACCTATACTTTCAATGGGAAATCACAAACTAATTTTAGGGCTTCTCTAAACTCATCAACTTTTGCCTCAGGTGAATTTCCTTGTGTGCAATGAGAGAGGATTTACGCCTGAAGTATCGTCCACAGACTGGACATATGAAAGGTTTCTCCCCTGTGTGTAAAACTACATGATTTATAAGGTTAGAACTAGTGCTAAAATCTTTCCCACAATCCGGACACTCATATGGCTTCTCTCCTGTGTGAATCCTCTGGTGTATCAGCAAGTTGCCGTTTTCACTAAAGCATTTACCACATTGGGAACATTTGTAGGGTTTCTCTCCTGTGTGGGTCCTCTGGTGTTTCACAAGCACAGAGGGGTAAATGAAACTTTTCCCACACTCTGGACACTCATATGGTTTCTCTCCTGTGTGAGTCCTCTGGTGTTTTCCCAGATTAGAATGGGAACTGAAAGTTTTCTCACACTCTAGACACTCATACGGTTTCTCCCCTGTGTGAGTCCTCAGGTGTTTCATCAGGTTACAACGGTAACTGAAACTTTTCCCACACTCTGGACATTCATACAGTTTCTTCCCTATATGTGTTGCCTGATGTATCACCAGGTTCGAATTCTGACTGAATCTTTTCCCACAATCAGGACATTCAAAGGGTTTCTCTCCTGTGTGAGTCCTCTGGTGCATCACCAGGTGGGAATTCTGACTGAAACTTTTCCCACAAACAGGACATTCAAAGGGTTTCTCTCCGGTGTGAGTCCTTTGATGGCTCACCAGGTCAGAATTCTGACTGAAACATTTCCCACACTCAATACACACAAAGGGTTTCTCTCCTGTGTGAGTTCTCTGATGCCTTACCAGGTTGCAATTGTGACTGAAACTTTTCCCACAATCAGAACATTGAAAGGGTTTCTCTCCTGTGTGAGTTCTCTGATGTCTTCCCAGGTCGGAATTGTGACTGAAACTTTTTCCACAATCAGGACATTGAAAGGGTTTCTCTTCTGTGTGAGTCCTTTGGTGTATCAGCAGGTCGGAATTCTGACTGAAACTTTTCCCACAATCAGCACAGTCAAACGGTTTTTCTCCTTTGTGAGTCCTCTGATGATTCACCAGGCAGGAATTCTGTCTGAAACTTTTCCCACAATCAGCACATTCAAAGTGTTTCTCTTCTGTATGAGTTCTCTTATGTCTTATCAGGTTGCAATTGTGACTGAAACCTTTCCCACAATCAGGACATTCAAAGGGTTTCTCTCCTGTGTGAGTCCTCTGATGATTCACCAGGCAGGAATTCTGACTGAAACGTTTCCCACAATCAGCACATTCAAAGGGTTTCTCTCCTGTGTGAGTTCTCTGGTGTCTTATCAAGCTGGAATTGTGACTGAAAGCTTTCCCACAATCAGGACATTCAAAAGGTTTCTCTCCTGTGTGAGTTCTCTGATGTCTTATCAGGTTGGAATTGTGACTGAAACCTTTCCCACAATCCGGACATTTAAGGCATTTCTGTCCTGTGTGAGTCCCCAGGTTTCCAATGAAATGTTTCCCACAATCAGTACAGTCATATGGCTTTTCCCTGGTGTGAGTCCTCTGATGTATCACCAGTTTGCCATTTTTGCTAAAGCATTTACCACATTGGGAGCACTTGTAGGGCATCTCTCCTATGTTAGTCCTTCCATTAAGCGAAAAGCTGCTCTGAGCAAAGCTTTGTCACGTTCTTAGTATGGCTGTTCTCCAGAGTGGATTCTCCCCTGCATAATCACTTATCATTTGAAGTCTGCTTTTCCCACAATCTGTGGAGCTTTTCCACCACTGATATTCTTGAAAAGGTAAAAAATATGTGTGAGCCCTCGTTTTATGGTGCTTTGATTTAAGCAGTTTTCTTCCTCCCAGGGCAACGCCTGTATTACTGTCTGCCTTATGTGACTATCCAATTGACTTTTTCCTCCTCACTGACTTCCAGATATTTCCCTTCTTTTCTGAAATGGAAAAATAATCACCTTTGTCCTTTTTGTGTTTGAGTTCGACGTACTCTACTTTTTCCAGCTCGAAACATCTTCTTGATTTTCTTTCCTTTGTCTTTCACCTACTGGGGAAGGATAAGAATTATGTGGTTTTTCTGAAGAAAATGGAGAATATTTTTTCCCATCAATTTGCTGTGCTTTTCAATGTTGCTTGTTATTTTCAGTTGTCCAGTGTGGTCTTATTGGCATCATGTTTGTCTGTAAGATTCAAATGAAAATGTAGCTTTTATTGTTTGAAAAAGGGTTCCAGAAGATGTAAAAAAAGAAGTATACATTACAATGAAAAAGCAAACATGCCACAATATTAGAATAATTTATTACATTAATTGTGACTCATTTGACTACCGGGATCCAAGTTCCATTATCCATTCAATCATGAAATTCACTTGTTGACTTGTGTCAGTCACAAATTCTTAGCCCTGCAAAGGGTTATCATCAAATATAGTTATGAGAAAAACAAAGTACACCCTCTTTCTTCCATAGGTATGAAGAGGCAAAGTAGCAGCCCAGTGTGGCTAATCAAGTGCTCTTGATCAATTATCATCAGCTAGTGTGACTGCATCTATAAAAGCCAATGTTCTAGCAGTTTCCTGGTCTTCGGCATTGAGGCTGTGCCAAAGAGTACGTGCCAAAGAGTAAAGATGTCAGCGGGGAGCTTAGAGAAGCAATTGGTTTTTAAAAAATATTTTATTTATACATTTTTTTAACATACATAAGTGCTTAATAAACAGTGTATTTTGGGTCAATTTACATATACGTAGTAATAGTGATAATAATATTATTTACTTGTGCATAGTGGTATTCTTCCAGCTTCTAATTTTTATCTCTAAAATCTAACCATTGGTAGAACAAATCCCATGTTAAAAATTATTCTGTATCTTCTTCATCCTTTATCTTTAATGTTAACCTATCCATTTCTGCACAGTATAATATTTTTTTAATTATATTCTCATCTGTCATTTTTCCAGTATTGTGCAAATACAATTCTCAATGCTGTCAGGATGTGTAATATTAGATATATTTTCCCTTTATTGTATTTTTCCGGTAGGATACCCAACAAAAATATTTCTGGCTTTAGATCTGTGTTACTTTAACATTTTCTCTAACCATGTATGAATTTTCATCCAATTTCTTTTTGCTTTTGGGCAAGTCCACCACATATGGTAGTACGAGCCTGGTGCTTGGTTGCATTTCCAACATTTGGCGGACATGTTTTTAAACGTCTTTGCTAGCCTTGCCAGTGGCAAATGCCACCTGTAAAATATTTTATACAGGTTTTCCTTGTAAGTAGTTGCCATTGTCAATTTATGGTTTCTATCTCAAAGTTTTTGCCATTTATCTAATTTTATAGTATATCCAAAGTTTTTTGCCAACGCTATTATTCTTTCACTTGTTCATCTTCCATTTAAAGGCTTAATAAATAACTATATACTTTATTAATTTTTCGCCCATTGCTAATAGTATCCGATCAAGTGTTGTTGGCTCTTTATAGAAGCCATATGTCTTTGTATTTTTCTCATATCTCGATTGTATTTGCAGGTGTGACCACCAGGCTAGGTCTAGCCCTTGATTTTGTAGTTCCTGTTTAGTTTTAAGTTCCCCTTTGTCATTCAAAATGTCTTTATATGTTACAATATTTTCCAAGTTGGCCACATTTGGATGTATCAGTGCTTCCATTGTGGAAAGCCAGACTGGTATTTTCATATGGTTTTTTGCTTTAACTTTTTCCCATACTAAAAGTAGAGCATTCCTTACATAATGTCTTTGAAAGTATCTATGTATTTTATTGTTTTCATACCACAAAAAAGCATTCCATCCCAACTGAAGATCATTTCCCTCCAACAATAGCAATCTTCTATATCTGAGATTTATCCATTCTTTCATCCAAGTTAGTGTAGAAGTCTGGTAGTAAAGTTCCCAACCCAGCAACCCAAAGCCCCCATTGTTTTTAGCTTCTTGCAGCATTTTCAGTCTTATTCTTGCTCTTTTTCCTTGCCAAACATATTTCAAAATTATTGTATTTAGTTCATCAACGTATTTTTTCTCTAATTTTATACCAATCGTTTGGAACAAAAAAAGTAATTTTGGCAGGATATACGTTTTTATAGTTGCTATTCTTCCTACCATTGACAGTTGCAGGTTTTTCTAGTTCTCCAAGTCCATTTTAATTTGTTGTATTAACTTTGTATAGTTATCTTCTCTGATTGTTGCACATCTAGCTGTTAAATAAATGCCCAAGTATTTTACTTTCTTGACTACCTGAAGGTCTATCTCTTCTTTCAATTCATTTTTCTGTTTCATCTGTAAGATTTTTAGCTAATATTTTAGTTTTTTCTTTGTTTGTTCTTAATCCTGCAACTTCTCCATATTCCTCTATTTTTTCCGTTAGCTTGGGGCCAGATTCTAATGGCTCTTCTAGAATAAATACCAGGTCATCTGCAAATGCTTGTAATTTATATTTTTCTCTTTTTATTTCCATACCTTTTATTTCTGGATCCTGTCTAATACTTCTGTTTAGTATTTCCAATGTTAATATAAATAGCAGTGGGGACAGAGGACATCCTTGTCTTGTACCTTTTTTTATATTAAAGTTCTCTGTCAAGTCCCCATTCACAATCACTTTTTGCCATTTGTTTAGAATAGATTGTCTTAATCATGCTTATAAACTTCTCACCACAGTCCATATACTCTAATTGTTGTAACATAAATTGCCAGTTTACATTGTCAAATGCTTTCTGTGCATCTAAAAAGATTAATACCATTTGTTTTTCAGAGTGTACTTCATAATATTCCAGCGTATCTAAAATAAATCTTACGTTGTTTTTAATTTGCCTTTTAGGTAGAAATCTATTTTGATCTGGGTGGATAAATTCATTCAAAAATCTATTTTAATCTTTCTGCTATTATTGATGCAAATATTTTATAGTCTGCAATTAATAGTGAAATAGGCCTGTGCCAAAGAGTACAGATGTCAGCAGGGACCATAGAGAACCAATTGTTGCTGCCCAGAAAGATTAAAATAGATTTTTGAATGAATTCATCCACCCAGATCAAAATGGATTTCTAACTACAGTATTCAGACCCCCTTCATTTTGTCAATTTTGTTATGCTGCAGCCTGATTCTATAGTTGTTGAAAATCATTTTTTTCTTATTAATATACACTCAGTACCCCATAATGACAAAGTGAAAACAGAAGTGCTGAATGCAAAATGCACTGTATGCGAATGCTCCAACACTGGAAGTTTTAAACAAGAGATTGGACAACCATTAGTTTGAAATGGTATAGGGTTCCTATCTGAGCAAGGGGTTGAACTAGAAGACTTCCAAGGTCCCCTTCAACTCTGTTATTCTGTTATCTGAGAAGGGTTATAAGACTATTTCAAAACAATTAAACTCCATCATTCTACATTCCACATTCATAAGCGGAAAAAAATCAAGACAATTGCCAATCTTCCCAGTTACAACTGAACAAACAGCAAGTCTTCTGGAAAACTGTCCTTTGGAGAGACAAAACCAAAGTGGAGATGTTTGGCTATAATGCACAGTGCCAACCATCAAGCACAGTAATGGAGGGGTGATGATTTGGGGTTGTTTTGCAGCCACAGGACCTGGACACCTTGCACTATTTGAGTCTCCTATGACCTCCTCTCTATA
>JANHFL010007883.1:21873-39503 GCA_032468155.1 Oxyrhabdium leporinum
ACACCTCCCTCCCCCCCCTCTCTCTCCCTCCTTCCCTCCCTCCCTCCTTCCCTCTCTCTCTCTCATTTTAACTAAGAATTCATGTATGTATTTCCCTTTATAGAAACATGAAATAATTTATAATTGTCAGTCATTTCATCAAACCTTATTTGGTTTGAGTTCTGATCTGCCTCTTTTGAGTTCATGTGCAGTTGGTGCTAGAAAATGATGCTGCTGTCTTTTATTAAAAATTAAGATGTGTGATAGTCATTAAAAATGGGGGCAAAGGGGATGCATTGATGTCTGAAGTTAATTTTCTTACTACTATTTTAAGTATCTTCATTTTGCATTTCATTTTTGCATCTAATTCCATGTAACTTCTATGTGATTAAAACTACAGGTTTTATGTTTGCTTTCAGTGTATTTGAGAATGGTCAGTGCTCTGGAATAAGTAGTGAAATGCACAATACTTCATCTGAGATGAAAAAATTGAAACAACCTGATATAGGTATGAGTAGTGCATGTTTGGAGGGGAAAAATTAACATGTTGTTTTTGAAACTTTAAAAATTAAGGTATTTTAAATGTTTGGTATTTAGGAGAAGCCTTTGAGTCTACTATTCCAATACCTTTGCCGCCTCTGCGACCTCCACTGAGGGAAAATTTGAAACATGCATCTGTACTCAATAGAACATCCTCTGATTATGACTTACTTGTGCATCCTCCAGGTTATATATTCTCTTTTTCTTTCCAATACAGCAAGCTCCTTATAATAAATCTTTCAAACACAGCTATATGTAGACTAAATCTAAGATCCTACACTAAGTATTGAGTAAATGATGCCTCATTGATTTTTATGACTATACAGGTAGTCCTCAACTTACAACAGTGAATTTGCAAAGTTACAACGGCACTGAAAAAAGTGACTTATGACCAGTTTTCACACTTAACGACCGTAGTAGTATTCCCATAGTCATTCAGACACTTGGCAGTTGACTCATATTTATGATGGTTGCAGTGTCCCAGGTTCACGTGATCCCCTTTTGCAACATTCTGACAGGCAAAGTCAATGGGGAAACCAGATTCACTTAACAACAATTTGACTAATTTAACAACTATAGTAATTCATTTAACAATTGTGGCAAGAAAGGTCGTAAAATGGGGCAAATTCACTTAACAAATATTTTACTTAGCAGCAGAAAGTTTGGGCTCAGTTGTGGTTGTAATTTGAGGACTACCAGTATTCTACAGTCAGTTCAAAATTATAATACATTTTTCTACAAATGATAATATATTTGATGCATTAATATTTAGTCGTATTAGATTAAGATTATCCAGTTTTGTGTATGTGTCTTCCACATGTAAATTTAGATAGATGTGAACATTTTATTCAAAATCAAAATGAATTAAATTCCATCTCAAATTATCATAAATATAACAGCATAATTTGTAATACCATAGAAAAATACTGTGTTTTGTTTTAATGTATATTCCTAAATTGGGAAAGGGGAAGATTTAACTGTTGTTTTTAAAAAAAAACACTAGATTAACAGTTTCATCAAGACATGTTTTCTCAAATTACCTCGATTTGCCTGGCTGTTATTTGTCAAGCAAGTCACAAATTCTTTTTAATTTTAATTTTGGAGAAAAAGACTAGAATATTATGTAATATGTTTCAATGTTTTATTTGTAGCAACCTAAAAAAGGCGTGAGCAATTCCTCTAGCAGAAACTTTACTTTTATTTTGTATAATGGCTTCAAAGACCTCTACCGATATTGGGATGTCACCAGAATGTGGGCTGTATCTTGGGTCAGCTATGGAAGAGCCAGAATAGTTTTATAACTCTGATTCAAGGAAAACAGGCATTAATATAGTATTGGCTCTAGGCCCCACATTGATGTATTGATTGATTTGGACCAAGGAAGAAGATATCTTGCAAATGAAGAAATATGACTTTCTACTGGCAGAAATATTGTGTCTGGACACAGATTCAAAGGGCCCACTTATCATAGAAGTTTACATTTCATAAGGAAAATTCTGAGCTAAAAGTATTCGAAAATTTTCCTTCCTTTCCCCCACACCCCTTTATTCTGACTTTTTAGCAAAAAATATTTTACTTCTACAGTATTAATCGGAATAGCCTTGGAGTTTAACTGAAGACCGATTCAATAGAAATTTGTTCCCTCCAAATTCATTTATCTACTAACCAGTTTGGCTCCAGCAAACGGACAAGTCTAGACTGGAATCCTGAAGTGTTGGTCTCAAATAACTGAACTGAGGTAGTGCCGATTATCTTTCCTCTAAAAAAGTATTGTACTTTGTGGTGACCCACTTATAAATCACAACTTACAACCAAAATTCCAGACTCAATTGTAATACTAAGTTGAGAATGACCTGTGTTAAAATCACTGTACTGCTAAATCAACTTTCGGAGAACAATCTGATAATGGGTTTATATAATTTCTTGGTCAATGCAGGTGAAGATTTGTCCAACAATCCACCTCCTTCCCTTCCTCCACCACCTCCTGCACGCCATAGCTTCATTGAGCAAACAAGACCACTTGTTGCAGGAAACAGACCCCTGTCCGGACATGAACTGTACCACCCTCCTGCTGGTAAGAGATGGTGATGGTGATAATTATTTTATTTTACGGTAGAGATTTATTTATAAAAAATGTTCTCAAATATTTAACTACTTGTCGGCATAGATCTAACCATGCATTTGGAGGAGTACACTATAAAATCGAAGTTATGAGGTTATGTAGAAAAATAAGTTAAAATAATAAAATAAGTTAAATAAAAATAAGTTTCCTACATTTCCAAAATAAATACTATTAATGGTATAGTGGTCTGCAAATTAAGAAATAGTTTTATGTTTGGACTTTTGTCATATGGGAAGACATGGCAGATTAAAGACAACTCTGCAAAAACCAGAGCTGACAACCAAGAGGAATGAAGAGTTGGCCAGAAAAGGAGAAGAATTGAGATCACCCACAAGTGCCCCAGACAGCTGCTCCTTGTGAGGAGACCCTAACTGTCCCCAGTATAGAATAGGATCTATAACTGTTAGAGCTGTTGGCTCTGCATTGCTGATGGAGATACAATTTATAAAATGGTAGTATTAGCGCAGTCTAATTTTGCATAATTTATACATTTTATAAATTTTATTGCCGTCTTAATTTTTTAATGATTCTCTTATTGAATATTGCTAATACTTGCTTCTCTAACTTTTTACATGAAGCGTTAAAAAGTCTTTAGGGGTAGTCCTCAGAGGCTTTTAAAGATTCTCAAATTACAAAGGGACATGAGAGAAAAATTAAAAACATGATTAGAGAGTAACTGTATTTAATATTAACTAAATGCAAAACTAAATCAAGCGGAATCAAATTTAGCCGTTGCCCTGATTCTAGTCATTAGTTTAGGAAATGAAGCTCCCAGCATGCTATTGAAAATGAAGTGCAGCACTTAGTCTGGAAATGTTCTAAAGCCTTACCTTGCACAATAATTCATTCTCATGTTATTTCCTTTTGAAACAGCTATTAAAGTTCCAATGGAAAAGTTCCAATCATTATTTAAAAAGTTAATTGCATTTTTTAATCCGTTAAATATAACTCTTCTCCTTTAATGAAGGAGAGTAAGTAGAGCATACGTGTGTTTACTAATGCTTTGTCAATATTGTTTGGTTTGAAGCACTTGTCATGAAAGGTATCTTCACCTAGGGTAATCTTTTTTCTTCCCACTGAGGGGAAGATATACCACACATTATCTAATTCTTTTCAGAGGCCACAAGAAAGCTCTGAGAAGCTTTTTTGCATGGGTGGATCTACTGTGGATCTACGTTAAAAGGTTATAAAATACAGTTGGAGCAAAGCAGTAAGGGACAGTGGGGAACAAAGCTGCAAACAAGTGATAGAAAGAATTCAGGACAACTAAATGTTTAAGACTTCTAGAGTGCATATACTTCAAGTTTTCTTTGAATTCTTTATGACATATCTCAATAGTTGATTAAAACTAACCACAATTTTTCTGATTAGCAAAGTAAACCATTAAAAAGAAAGTGAAGTTTTCTTTTTAGAAGGGAGTCCTTTTCATGAAGGGGACCTTACAATTCAATTCAATTCAATTAAAATTTAACATATTACACCATTTATCTCTTGTGTATTTTTTTTAACTTTGAATTACTTTTTTGTCAGTTTATGTCCTATGAACAGAAATACGCAAAGTAATTTTTATTTTTCCCTTCACAGATCTTTTTTTTGATACTACTAATGGCTCAGTTCCTTTACCACCTGTTAGAAGATTAACCTGTGAAAATATAAAGGCCCACAGAATATCCCAGGATTATGACCAACTACCATCTTCTTCAGGTAATTAAAATCTAATATACAGGAATAAAATTACAGAACTGTTTATATTCTGCATAATTTTTCAAAAAGATGAATTTGTTACTTTGGTCTTTCAGATTAAATCTTTCAGAAAGTATATTAAAATTGAAAATGGAAAATATGTAATTTAGGATATCAATCCCACACCTTTCTAGAGCTTCAGTTTGTATTAACCCTTTAATCTGTTTGCAAGGCAGTGAAATTAGAGCTTTTCAATATCACTTCCAAAGAGTTTTACTATTGTCCCTGGGTTTTGGCATCAGGGTTATGTGCTGCTGTTTTCATTCCTGGCTTTTATTCTGTGTTTCTGTTTTTGTGTTGTAAATTGCTGGGAGTCAGTCTTGGTTATGGTGGTTTATAATAAACAAAATTGCTGTGTGGTGTTAGAATCGACATGTTCATTATTAGCATAAAAAGAGAAGAAAACATCACAGTCATTACCAGAAAAAATCCATAATTAAATGTGTTGAAATAGGCAAACTCAAGATGCATTGTTAATTTTTCTAAAGTGCTTCTCATACAGACAGATACTGGACGTTTACAAACAAAAGGATTAAATAAAATAACAAAAACAAGGATATGTTAAGCAAAAGCAAAATCCATCAAACATTGATAGAAGGAAATCCTAGCACAAGGTACCTAAAAGATGTAACAGTAGGTACCTCATGAATTTCAGGTGGTCGAGCATTCCAGGGTACAGGCATCATTACAGAAAAGCCTTGTCTGCGAGTAACCTCAAGATGACAATCAGTCAGTCTCAGCACACACAGCAGAACCTCCTCTGATGATCTTATCAATCAACCAGGTCTGTAACAGCATAATTGATCTGTTAGGTATCTTAGTGCCACATTACTTAGGACCTTATATGTAAAGAGCAGAATCTACTCAATTTGAAATGAGCAGAAGATAACGTGCATGATCATGAGCCATACTTAGTGACCTGCTATGCCACATTTTGTGTGCGCTTTTCTTTCCAGATCAACCACAAGGCTACCCTTGTAGCAGATATAAGAGCAACAAAGATGTTTAGGGACTGGAGGCTAAAACATATAAAGAATGGTTGCTGGAATTGGGTATGTCTAGATTGATGAAAATAAAGACTAGGGGTGACATGATAGCAGTGTTCCAATATCTCAGGAATTGCCACAACGAAGAGGGGCTCAAACTATTCTCCAAAGCACCTGAAGGCAGGACAAAAAGCAATGGATGGAAACTAATCAAGGAGAGAAGGAACCTGGAACTAAGGAGAACTTTCCTGACAGTTAGAACAATTAATCAGTGGAACCACTTGCCTCCAGAAGTTGTAAATGTTCCAACACTGTAACTTTTTAAGAAGAGATTGGACAAACATTTGTCTGAAATGGTATAGGGTTTCCTGCCTAAGAAGGGGGTTGGACTTAAAAACCTCAAAGTCTCTTCCAACTCTGTTATTCTATTTGTGATTCTATTTGTGATATATTACAGTAATCTAAACAAAGTTTCCTTTTGCTGAACAAATGCAGCTAAACTGTTCCCATCCATGTAAAGATATAATTAATACACTTACACAAACTAGAAATATGTCACTTAGGTTTCAATGGTAATAATGTCTTTAGGAGCAACATTTTTAGAGCAAGCAAATTTCTGAAATTTTAATGTGGAAACCACCCATTCTAAAATGTTATCAAGATAAAGTCTCTGTTTACTGGTTGTTATCTACCCCATTGCTGTGTCCTGGTTTTGAATATTGTCCTGGTTTGGAACCTTTCCTAATTCAGAAGTTATGGAGAATTTTGTCACTCACTTACTGATCTTTATTAGCCCTCAAACTCCAGATAACCTCCCCCAGCCATTTTTTATGGATATTATGTATCACTGAGGACAAAATAATGTCTTGAGGTACCTCTTAGTATCGTTGCCAGGATAGAGAGGTAGTCTCTCAACCAGGAGTGAAATCATTGTAATATGGCACCTTCAACTCACAGAGATAAGCCAAGGAAATACTTTGATTGACAGTATTAAGCTACATGGACATCAAACATCAATAGAATTGCACTGTATTTATCTCTGTCCCACAGAAGAATATCTGATATGCCAATTTTCAAACCCAGACCTAAGCCCAGGAAAGAGTTAAAATCATGTCATTTGAAAATATCTGCAGCTAGCCAGTTGCTACATTATTAAGCACATTGCCCACACAAAGGCTGGACAACTCATTTTTATTGGATGTTTTAAATTGTATTCTTGATGATTTGATAGTTGGACTTGACGTCTCAAAATACACCTTATACAACTTTGATTCAGTGATCTATGTTTCTAGAAACAAAGAGGTGCTTGTAATTGGGTAGTAGTTGGTGTAACTTTAGGGGCCTAGGGAGAACTTTTCAATAATAGATTACTATCTCCTTTAAGATTTGTGGTGGAAAGGTACAGTTATAATTGGCTTGGAATCCCCAAGTATAAGGCTATGTAAGTAAAGTGTCTTGTCTGCCATCTGAGCATTCCTATATTTTAACCATTAGACTGGACACTTGAGTAAAGTATGTCAAAAGTAGAATTCCAGCAAGTTTATTCTTGAAGTGATCTGCAAATTACTAGTCTTTGAGATTCCAGTATACTTTTCTGGGGGAGGTGATAATAAAGTTTGACCATTCTAAACTCTGATGACAAACTGCTTCAGAATACAGAATTGAGTGAATTGGGGAATATCCAATAGGTCCCACATCATGTTTTAACCCTCAGGTGTCTTGATCTATCTCATTAATCAGAGTTCCCTGAACAATGAAATACTATAAAAAAAAAGAGGGAAGCTAAACAAAGCTGAATTTATACTTCTAAAATTTAGATTTCTAAAAATTCCAGGAAAAATGTGAACAGAAAATTCCTATATTCAGATTATGTGGATATTCTGTACATGAATGTCTGTTGAACCAAACGTATCTCAAGTTTTGGAGAAGCAATCTTAATTTTAGTTTTTCTGCTCCAACTGGAGTCTATTAGAGGTATTACTTGGACCAAGTCATATTCTCCAAGATTGGGGGGGCGGGTGTTGTTGCTGTTATGTTTTTTGCCAATAAACAAAATTGAATTACACTGTTAGATTGAGTGACACTATTAGATAGCTGTAGGCAGAAAGTCTTTTAAGTTGTGGTAACTTTTTTAAAAAGACAACAGGTAATCCCCAGTGCATTTGTTGGTACAGTAGAAACTTCTTATGTACCTTATTAAGCGTATGAGTTTAAATTTAACTTCAACATATCTTGCTTTGTAATAAACTCTGCCCCACAGGTTTGAAGTTCTAATTTAATAGTAGGGGTGGAAAAATATTTTCAAACTCTTATTATAATATATTGCTTTAGTATGCAGAGTAATGCAATTAGTAGTAATACAGATCTTTTCCAAAATTCAGTTTCATCAGTTTTATTTAATATGTTTCCCATGTGCACTTTGTACAAGTTAAATCATTTGGATATCTTTTTAATGTAGATGTTGGTATACTTGATATAGCTATGCATAAGTTACATGCATTATTTATTTAAAGTGGAAGATAATATATGTAGCTCAGGGTTGAATGGTGTATAGAATCTTTGGCAAATAACTAAGCTCAGGAAGCACCAAGAACTCCTCATTGTTTACTAATTCTATTCATAATTTGGCATGTATTATATATAATTCCTATCTATTAATTGTGGGACTTTGGATACTAGTAAGTGAATTAATGTTGCTACTGGAAGATTCTCATTGCTGACAATTTCAAACATTTTTTTTTAAATTATAAGGATTTAACTTGTACAAAATGCATATGGGAACACATTACATAAAATTGATGAAACTGAATTTTGGAAAAGATCTGTATTACTACTAATTGCATTATTCTGCATATTCAAATATTAAGATATCTATTCAAAATACAAGCTTCTAAATATCCATCTCCTTAGTCACATTGCCAGTAATATAATGCAGAATTGTTTGTATCAATAATTTACATTGAAGCCAAATTAATTGGAAATTTGTACTAGCTGAAAATATTTTTTCAAATAGTTAGATTCTATAGTTTATGTTCATGGAGAATTTATTCATGTTTTTTCACCCAAATAAAATAAAATATTGTGAACAATACTTACATTCTTGAATAAAAATAAAGCATGTTTTATATTTATTTTAGCTCATTTTATGATCAGAATTGGTGTCGCCATTTGATGGAATTAAAGATTTTTTTAAAATCAATTTCATAGGAATTATTATTATTGTGACCACAACTGATAATAACTAAATAATCCAATTCATATGTATGATTAAGATATAATGTAACAACATAAATAATAATACTAATCATATGATGAAGATTGTATAGAGCACAGAATCCCAGAGCTGAGAGTGTGACATTAGCATTTAAAAAACAACAACGTGTTATGGCCTATTGGCTATGGGCCCCTCCAATAGCCAAATCTGATGAGGAGGCAATGTGGGAGTCAGGGTCAGCATCAAGGCAACCTGAGAGCTCCAAGGGGGAAGAGGGTATGGAGCTCGCACAGAGACAGCGGCAGAGACAGAGGCAGAGTCTGGGCCGTCAGTCAGCCCTCAGATAGTCAACAGCCCCCAGATCTGTAAGTGGCTGATGAGGAAGAGGAGGAACAGCTGGGTCCAGTGCCTGATGTGCGGATGTGCAGAAGGTAGAGGAGAACAGTGGAAATCCTTGGGCCGATACTTAGGAAGGAAGAGCCACCGCTGCTAGCGAAGCCCCACCCTAGCCCTGGGGATAAAAGGCAGGGGGCAGAGATGAATAGATGTGGCAGACAACTATTCACCTCCCTGCCGAACAGGCTTGTTAGCCTGTGGTGAGAGAGAAACTTTTTGGCAGGGCTGCTGGCACTCCTAATAAAGGAATCATTGAGTTAACTTCAGAGGGGTTGTCGTGTTTGGAGAGCTGGATCAGAACAAATACTCTTGAAAGAGAAAGAAAGCTGATAAAAATCCTTACTGCCTTTCATTGTAATTAATTTATTGGAATGCGTTGAATCAAAAACCTTAAGAATGGAAGGTCATCTAATATGTAATTAGAGGTAGTCCTCGATTTACAACAGTGTATTTAGTGACTGTTCAAAGTTGCAACAGCACTGAAAAAAGTGACCTATGACTGTTTTTCACACTTATGACCATGTAACATCCCCGTGGTCACGTGATCAAAATTCAGACACTTGGCAATTGCTTCCTATTTATGATGGTGGTTGCAGTGCCCTGAGGTGATGTAATCACTTTTTGCAACCTTTTGACAAGCAAAGTCAAATGGGGAAGCCAGATTCACCTAACAAGTATGTAACTAACTTAATAAATGCAGTGATTTGCTTAACAAATGTGGCAAGAAAGATCAAAAAATGGGGCAAAACTCACTTAACAAATGTCTCGCTTAGCAGTAGAAATTTTGAGCTCAGTTGTGGTCATAAATCAAGGACTACCTGTTTTTCTGAGATAATTTATTTGCATTTGTATTTATTAAATTATGCTTTAAAATTCCATCCCTGATTTTCACAAATTCCAATTCCCATTCATAGAAAATATTCTAGAAAATTAATTAAAGTTAAGATGAAGTAGTTTTATTTTTATCTTTCTTGTATGGTTTGGTAACATCTAGTAGCAATAGCAATAGCACTTAGACTTATATAATGCTTCACAGTGCTTTACAACTCTCTCTGAGTGGTTTACCGAGTCAGCATATTGCCCCCAACAATCTGGGTCCTCATTTTACCCACCTCGGGTAAAGGATGGAAGGCTAAGTCAACAAGTAGGGGTTGTTCTTAAACCAAACCAAACCAATAATGATTCTTTTGCATCTATCTTTGAAAAGATTAAATGTGTATAAACTCACAGTCTGGTTCAAATTGAGAAATTACCTTTAATAGTGAGATAATTGAATAGAATGCAATGACTTTGAATTAGCCAGGAATATCCTTTTTTTCTCCATAAAAAAAGACCATTCTTTTTTCTTTTCTTTTTATGTAGATTGTTCGCAAGCACCAGCCAGACCTCCAAAACCTCTTCCTCGTAGGACTGCTCCAGAAATACACCATAGGAAGGCACATAATACATCTATAGAAAATGTTGATGCAAAGATTGCAAAACTTATGGGAGAAGGTTATTCTTTTGAAGAAGTGAAGAGGGCCCTTGAAATAGCCCAGAATAATCTTGATGTAGCACGGAGCATTCTAAGAGAATTTGCTTGCTTTCCTCCATCAGTTTCTCCACGACTCAATCTATAGTATGGAAAATCTTGCAGCAAGCCTAATTCTCCGTGTATGTCTGTGTAAACATGAGAAATGTACAATTGTGAGATGGGATTCAAGTGATATTTTTTTTCCTGGATGTATCTTCAAAGAATGAGTTGGAACAATTTTTCAGAATAAGATCAACTGCTCACTTCAAGATATATGTGAATTAAATCTGTATTTTTGCTAGCCATATTTTTGAATCAGGGTTGAACTGACAAATAATTTAAAGAAGTTTACTTCCCATGAACTTTTAATCTGTGAAATGCTTTTTTCATGTTTACAAGATGTTAAATGACAATTTTAAAGCTGATAGTCCTCCTGTGTTCTTGTTCATATTTTCTACTGTGAGGCATTTCCAGTTGTCTTTATACTGATTTGCCCCATTTACTAAGTCAGTTACTTTTTATACATATATAAGTGCACTCTCCATTTTTATTTTTCAAGGAGCTTTAAAAGCTTTCTGCATTTCTGCTCAAATAAAATGCAAGAAAAATGAGGCCTTCACTACTGATTTTATTTTTCTGATAGACCATTGCTATTTACACAAAGCAAAAAAAAATATGAATGTGTAATATGTTACTTCGTTACTGGTCTATTTTAAAAGGGATTTTTGACCAGCAACACTGGGTAGCTTTTCTTTGACATGTGGTTGTTAAGCTTCAAGATCAGTATGGTTAACTTACAAAATTAAAATATACAGAATTGCATGATAATGACCTGAAAACAGAAATCCTTTTTGATATAATTGTTCAAAATCCAAAAGTTATGGGATTGAAATTAGACTTTTGTTCCTTGACAAGCTTAATGAAAGGCTATGTGTGCCTTAATATTGGCAGATATATGAAATCCATCAGAGTGTATTTTATTATCAGTGGCCAGGTAAAATTATTATCTTGTCTTATGGAAAGAAGTATTTGGTTAATTTCCTGTGTAGATAATTATTTCATCACAGTTTTGGGGACAGGATCATTTTAAGAACACTTTAAAAGTTCTATGCTGTTGCTGAATTCTATATCCACCAATTTTACAAGGATTTTAATTAAGTTACATTATACCTTAAATGTTTATTCAGTCCTCAGTTTAACTTATTGTGTTGTGTCTGTATTCTTCAACATAACTTTCTGCCTGGAGTGGCTATTAATTTTTGAAGAACAAATCAAGTTTTTCAATGAATTTCATTTTCCCCTAGATCAGTGTTTCTTAACCTTGGCAAGGTTAAGATGTGTGGACTTCAGCATGCTGGGTGGGGATTTCTAGGAACTGAAGTCCACATCTTAAAGTTAGATCTTTCAATTCCTATTAAAAAAAAACTTAATAGAAATTGTTGATTTGAAATGGGGTAATCTAAATACAAACTTAAACTTGAAATGGCTGTTTTCCCTATCTTTTCTTACATCTATGAAATACGTTCCTGCTGGAGGAAATTGGCATTTATATTACACTTTGGGCATGGTTCATCATCATTGACCTGTTTAAGTTAATATGTTACATAGTGTAAGAGTAGAGACACAAATGTGTAGGTTGACCCTCCAGTCTTCTCTGATCCCACATAATTGAGGGAGGAAGATACAACAGTTAGAATACGATATGGTTTGGTAATATTTCAGCATCTGATGAAGCCTTTGACAGGCCAAAGTGGTAGTAAACATTCCACAAAGATTGGACTTGATTTAGTGGAATTTGCAAGTAATATAAGAAGCCAGGTATGCCTATATTCTGTAATGCCAGTGTTAACATCTTTTATCCTTGGTCATTTGGAAAATTATAAATATGTACTAATAGAACTATAGAATCAACATCATTTACAGTGATTGTTTAAAAATAGAATTTTCACTTACACATCATCCCTACTATTCTTGTGAAAAAAATAAATATGAAATATGGCTACATTTAAATCCAAATGTATAAAAAAGGGTAGTCTTTCTCTTATCTTGAAATCAAAATAAAAAATGATTTTAATACTCCCAATTTAAGTATATATTAAAAAATTAATAAGCTACTAAATTAAAGGGTGTAATTCACCTACAATATACTTTCTCTTAGAATAAAATTTCCCAATTGTAGTTGAGAAAAATGGATTGTATATGTGTGTGTTGGCACATATATGCCTGTGCATGGTTTTAATTATAATAGTTTAGGGTAATCAGAGGATCATGTCCAGTATATTTTTTAAAAAATTCCTATGAATAGTAATGTTTAAAATTATCACATTGATTGTGCCAACATAGTGAAGCGTATACAGGATAAAGGGATTATAAGGATATCATGTCCCAATGAACAATATTCCTACAAATCTCTTCACCATTACAGAAGTCATCTATTCTTCCTCAAGTGCAGCTTTTGAAGAGGGTCAAAAGGAATAGAAAGGCAGTGTAATATAACTGTGACAAACTAAGACTTGGGCCAGATTCAAGTCCATCCTCAGCCAAGGAAACTCATTGGATAGCTTGGGATTGGGCACAGTTCAGCCTCACATTTTTTGAGAGTGCTGTGTATGATATAATTGGTTCTTCAAGGAAAAGCAGGATATAAATTTAACAAACTATAAACATTATTTTATAAATTGCAGCCAGAAGAATAAATAGCAAATTATCTTTACAAGATGTCTGTTTCCAGAGAAAAAGGGCACATATATACAAACATATTTAAGCAATCATATTGTTCTATCTGACATCTTCCTAAACGAATCAGTTTTGGAGTCTATCCATAAGCTACTTGCTAGGTTGGAAGTATGACCATGTTTCTGCAATGGAGAGTCATTCAAAAACTTAAATAATGTTATCATACTTTAACTTCTATTTTACATTCTTTAGCTGGATTCAAAGTGTTGATGGATGATCATCAGGCTGCTGGCTTTGAATGAGTTTCTATACAAGATTGAAATTGTTTTAAGTGAAATAAATGATTACTTGCCACATATTTAATATTTTCTTTTTCTGATTTCTTTTTTAAAAATCTACAATTAGATGGCAGTTTAGGAATGACTTTGGGCTCACATATGCAAGTCTTAAGGGGAAGGGAGGGCAGTCTATGCATCCTTGCCTTACAGCTAAACAATTTTAAATAGTTTAAACAGATAGTGATGTGTACCAGTAATGTTGATGATATTCCACATTATAAAGCAAATAGACATTTGGCATCTAAATAACAAGCCTCTGTTTTAACATTCTTTCCATAGTACTCTAATGCCAGTTTCCTTCTATCCCGAGCATATAACTTAATGACTTTTCATAATGTGAATTCATTTTGGACCAGAAACATTGTTCTGTTTCTCCTGTTTCCAGCTTGAAGCTTTACTTTGCACTGACGTGGTAAATGTTTTAATTTGTGTCTTAAAGCTTGATACATTTGGAAGCAGACAAGTGAGTTCTAAATCAGGCACAGCCTTTTGACCTGGACTGTAATGCTTCTCAGACTGATTTCTTGAAAAGACTTCAATAGTTTTTATTTTGAAGATTTTTCTTCTAAATAACTATTTTATCTGAAAGAAATACTTTTTATAAACTTGTTTAATGTGGTAAAAATAGTGATGTGATCAATTTATATTTTGTTCAGCCTTTTTTTTCAATTCTGAATATTATGTAATCTGAAGTTACTATATTGTTCTTGTAAGGTATTTTATAAAAATTAATGTTAACAAAATGGCTTCTCTTCGTTTTCTATCCTGCATCAACCAGGTTTTACTATATCATTTCCACATACATTTATGCAGGACTCAGAATGTATAGATGTGTGTTTGCAAAATAGTTTTTCATAGTTTTTAGCTACTATCCTAAAGATCAGTTGAGTTGTTTATCCTTTGCTAGGATGTAAAGAGGTATTTTGAGTTCCTTTAAGATCTGTCTATGCAAAGTTTGTCTCCTCATAAACAACAGACCTCAAGAATATGTTTAGCAACCATATTTGTTTTACAGGGATACATATTTGTTTTTAAGCTTGGCATCAATAATAATAGCATGTTGTCTTATAGGACTAGTTTGTGTGATGCACAAAGCATTACCAAGTATTAACAGCTGGTGAGCATGTTCTAAATGCAGTCAGCAAACTATGGGAGAGCTTATTTAGGATTGACACAGTCCTTTAACAAATTTAATGTTTTGTTATCAATGCCAAAATCCTCTGCAATGGTTGTCATTTAATCATTGTCTTAAGTTTTTTTTTATTAGTACATAAGAGATGACATATTTATACTTCTACAAATATAAACAAATTTTAGAAATGTCATAACTTGTGAATTTCAATGACTCAATATAGGGCAAAACTTCTTACAAGACAGGATCATCTTTACTAGCTCATGTTTTTCTTATGAGACATTTGTGACTATACAGTTTTTAATTTCTGCAATTTTTATTTCTTATTCATGGAAACAATGTTGCATATAAACCCATTTTACTATGCTAGGAAATTGGGAATTTTGGGAGAATGTTGTGCTCTTAATAATTAATTGTAATCTCAAAAAATATAAAACGGCAAAATGGAAATTTTTAAAAACAACTGAAAGAATTGTGAAGGAATAGTGTTAGCCCTGCTCCCTGAATCTGACCTTCCAAATTAAAGACAGTGTCTGTATTCTATATACCAGTAACTAGAAAGATCTGTAGAAGCCAACTCTTCCTTCACCATCAGTTCATTGTTGAGCTAATGGTTGCTCCGCTCAGCTGCAAGTGCTTTCTTTCTACTTTTCCCCCAAAGCACAAAATTTCCTCCAAACATACCCACATACCCATATTGGTGGTTTCAGCATTTTCCTTTTATGATTGAAATTCAGATGTAATGCAGTGTTCTTCAGGCTTGCCTTGAACCTTTTTGTGCTTCCTTTCTCCCAGGGAAGTAAACCAAGGGAAGGAAGAAAACATGTTGGCCACTGCAGAGCTTTTCTTCCACAACTGTCCACTCTAATAGACTCTGGGCTGTAATATTGCAATGAGAGATTAATGCTTATTTCAGTTAACGTTCTGTAGATAAAATCTTATGATATACAGTATGTCAATGACTTATGTAAAAATGGCAGTTTTTCCATTTGTGATGCACACTAAACTAGGGAGAGATTTATTTACTCAAATAGAAGCTGGATATTCTTGGATACAGATTAATAATGTAACAGAAAATGAACTAGAACTTTTATCACCCATGTATAAGCTTTACTCTTGTCCTATCATAAACAATTATCTGAAGAAAAAATAGTTTCTTCCCATTTAATATATATATATATTTATGCCCTTGGAATACAGGACGATTATATTCTCAGGGAACTCTTAACTCCTTCTGAATATGGAAAATGTGGAGAACTATTGTAATAAGGGAGATGGATTTTATGTACATTTGTTTTATAACCAGTTATAATTATGTGTACATCATATTTAACAATGATAAATTGGCTAGATTTGCTCAGTAGGAAAAAGTAAACCAGGGTTTATAATTTGCAATGACTATGTTTCATCAATAACAAATTGTATTATGGCCTAGCTTGACATGTGAATCATTAGAATGATAGGTGGCTGATTGAAATCAAAGCAACTGGGGGAAAGAGGCATTCAAGACAATAATTAACAGCCACGTTTTTAGCCGGGCTCATTTTGGCCACTCTTAAGCCTCAAAATCAAGTTGGATATATATTTGGGACCACTTCTATGCGCTTATAACTTGCATAGGGAGCTACCTCAGAACCATAAAAAAGCTAAGTCAGATATTTGGTTGTGAATAATTTTAAAGTTGCAGGGATATATTTCCTATTTTTAATGTGAAAAACCTTTAAGCGATGTTTCTGAAGTGGGCTTTTATTTTTTGAGACTGCAGGATCACATAGTTAATATGTGCACTTCATGATCATAGGTTTTTAAAAAATCACAGATAAGTAAATGTGTTCACCTGCTCAGTCTCTTGATTCTGTACTTCAGGGCTGTCAAACTCCCAGCCCTGAAGTACAGAACTGCCCACGCCTGGTTTAGTGAAGGGGAAAAAAGTCCCGATATGTCACGTGGCACCGCCGTGACGATGTGAGTTTGACACCCCTGCTCTAGTTCTTCTCAGAAGTTCCTGAATGTTTTAACAGAAACCAGTATTTTAACCTTCAAATAGCTTATCACAATGTTCCCCAGGATAGTGTATTAAGTTGTTAAGAAAAATAATAGCTGTATTTTCTGCATAAAGTAACTGCAGAAAATTCATATTTGCAATTCTGGGAGGATGAACATTTGGGTCTGAAAGTTCCTTAGCCAGTGAGTGTATGCATAGATTAAGAGGAATCTTAAAAAGAAGGCATTCCTGCCTAACTTACATATAGGAATTAGCTTTAGTAATAATCCCTGTGGATCACAACACATTCTGATCCTAGAGTCATTATACAGACTCTGGATAAGAAACAATAATTTCCACTCAATGCTGAGATTCTTATGTTTCATCCATAGGAGAGACCCTCAAATAGAATTAAATGCTGATTTAATGTCAGCAAAGGCCTTATAAAGGGAGCTCTGGATGTTTTTCTATACTTTTCCATAAACTACATAAATATGGACCACATAAAACAGGAGCATGATCCAGATTAGAGCAAGTAGGCCTAAACTCCACTTGTTTGCAATGAGGATTTTACCAATCATTTTGGCAATTTTGCCAAACCTTTGCCAATCATTCTTACAATTTCCATTCTAAATGACATGAATAAAGCTTGCTGCTGATGCTCAGCAAGCTAATAAGTTGGTAGATGGCAGGATTAACTTTTATCTTAAAAAAAAAAAGATTAGAATGATTAAGTCCACTTGCAGGTATGGAGACGAGGTTATCACAGCCAATCTTTATTAATCTTGAGGATGTAAATAAGTTTTATGACATCAGACACTGGAACTGGCAGCCAGTATGAAATGATCTCATTATTTGAGCGTGGAATCAAAACTTCCTCTAAGAGACACTGATATAAACTTTTAAATGAACTAGCCAGACCCTTATGCTGATCGGAGTTGACCCATGGTATAAATTATCATTGACACTCTGCCACTGTGCGTCAGAATAGAGTGGGGTTTGGGGTG
>JANHFL010007884.1:21250-32532 GCA_032468155.1 Oxyrhabdium leporinum
TTATAAGCAATACTCTTACATCAGTATATTAATCCCATATACCTCAGAATATTGCCCCCACAATCTGGGTCCTCATTGAGATTTTTAACTTAGGGAGGGAAAACTTAAACATTTAAACCATATCATTTTCAGTTTTCCCCCCCTTCAAAGTCTCCTATGCTAGAATCCTCAAAAATGGTGGCATACGCCTGAAAAAACATTTATTTTTATACATGGAGAAACACTATAAAAATTTGCTGTAGGGCCCATTTATAGGTAATGTCAAATTCAATAAAATGTTGATCAGTTGGGAATAACAATAATATATCATTTTTACCTATTCGGACTAATATGTGTGAAGAAAGAAACACAAGTGTACATTTGAAAAGAAAAATATGAATATAAAACCTCTAAGCAGATGTCTTTCTTTTTTCTAATTGGCAGGTTGATAGATTCTTTTATTATATTGATTCTCTATCAAAAAACAGTGGTTCCTTTTAAACAGAGTTTTCCTTTTCAATTATTTTCTTTGTTACAATACTTGTAATTTGCTTGTTACTTGTTTTTATATTTTGCAATGATAATTTTGCTTGTTTTACAATTGACTGCTTTCAAAATTAACTGAGAGCTTTTGGCAAATATAATACAAGCCTTTTCTCACCAAAATGTTAGTCTGAGATATTTCCTTGGAAGGACTGATTATATAATGAATAGAAAGGGAGGAACTTTAAAATGTGTTATATTTTTATGTAGTGCGATGGTACTTTGGCGTCATGAGGCAATTGGGGATAAAAGAAACATTGAGGGTTTTTTTCTTCAAAAAATGGACAATTAAAAGGGAAAATGACGTAGTTGAGGGGCTTAATTTGTGCCAGATGTTTAGTTAATATACATAATGTTTTTAACCCTCACCCTAGAATATGGGAAATAATAATAAAGAATAATAGATCAAAACATGCAAAGTGGCATTTGTTCATTGGGAAACATTAATAACTTCTCAAAAGGTTTCCAGGAGAGATTTCCTTCTTTGTAAAAGATGTTAAGCATTGCTAGTCCATTTCATTTTTGGTCAAAATATATAACCTTTCCAAATGGAGTTGAGTTCCAAATAGTACATATTTATGAGAGTTTATTTTCTGTGTAATACACCTCATTCCTTTTCTTATGGAAGCAAACACAGGAAGACAGTACATATCAACTATGTCTTCTATTTTCTTATTGCCGTTGGATGCAACTGGCAGTTAAAAGGAAAAGAGACACTTGGAAGTCATCTTGCAAGAATCCTATTTATTGGAATCTTTATGCATTACTCTATTGCACAGTAGACATTCTGGACAATGGTCACATGAAGAACAATATAAACCATATATGAACAGATAGTTTACAAGTGTTTTTGCACATTAAAACTATAGCCTAGTAATCAAGTCATAAAGTACAATTAACTATTACAGAGCCTTTGGGAATGTGTGGCATATTAATACAGTACAAAAGTAAGTATGCTATTAAAGATCAAATGAACAGCGATGCCTTCCCCAGCCATTTATAGGATGAAAAGAGGAAGCTAACCTAATCACATTGGGGAGAAAGCTCCATAATAAGGAAGCTGCTACAGAAAAGGTCCTGCTTCCTTCCGAAGATCGGATAAGCAAAATGAAGCATTTCCTGTTTTTCAGGGATAGCCCTAAGGGGCAGAATAGAGAATTAATAGAAATGTGGAATGGAGAAACAAAATAAGGGGAAAAAAGAGAGAGAAAAATAATTCACAAAATGAAATATTCTCAGAATTACATTTAGAATAGAATAGATTTTTTTATTGGCCAAGTGTGATTGGACACACAAGGAATTTGTCTTTGGTGCATATGCTCTCAGTGTTCATAAAGAAAAAATAAAATACATTCATCAAGAATCATAAGATACAACACTTAGTAATAGTCATAGGTTACTAATAAGCAATCAAATCATATTAGGAAACAAAGCGATATAAATTGTAAAGATACAAGCAATTTAGTTATAGTCATAAGTGGGAAGAGATAGGTACTAGGAAGGATGAGAAGAATAATAGTAATACAGTCTTAGTAAATAGTTTGACAGTGTTGTGGGAATTAGTGGGTTGGCAGAGTGATGGCATTTGGGGAAAAAAACTGTGCTTGTGTCTACAGTGCCCTATAGCATATATGATTAGGGGACTGGAGGCTAAAACATATAAAGAACAGTTGCTGTAACTGGATATATCTAGTCTTATGAAAAGAAGGACTAGGGGTGACATGATAGCACTGTTCAGATATCTCAGAGGCTGCCCCAAAGAAGAGGGAGTCAAGCTATTCTCCAAAGCACCCGAAGGCAGGACAAGAAGCAATGGGTGGAAACTTAATCAAGGAGAGAAGCAACTGAGAACTAAGGAGAAATTTTCTAACAGTTAGAACAATTAATCAGTGGAACAACTTGCCTCCAGAACTTATGAATGCTCCAACACTGGAAGTTTTTAAGAAGGGATTGGATAACCATTTGTCTGAAATGGTATAGGATCTCCTGTTTGAGAAAGGGGTTGGACTAGAAGACCTCCAAGGTCCCTTCCACCTCTATTATTCTAATTACATCTTGGCTGCTCTGATCCCTTCCCAGTTGTGGCTGTGCATGAAACCTGGCAAACAGAGCTACCCTTATAGCTAAAAGAAACAGGAGAGATGTTGCTCTGCAAATCTGGAATTTAATTTGGGAAGCTGAAGCTGAAGCTGAAGCTGAGGTGAATGCAGTTTTTGGGTACCATTTTCACAGCCATAGACTTCCCTCTAAACCTGGTTACAGAAAGCAGATGGTACATTTCCTGCCAATGAGGTGGGAGAACTGCAATGCACTCTGCCATTAAAGCAAGACATCCTCCACAAAAAAAGATCTACCCACAAAGCACAGTCTCTCTCACAGGTGTGATGTCGCACTATCCTCTTGTGGCTCTCAGCCACTTTAAAAAAAGTGAAGTGGTCCCCTTGCACCCCCGCACACGCAAAATGTGCCTCCTGCTCTTTAACCTGGTGTGGTCCAGATGCTTACAACTCCCACAGCTGCATCTAAGATGACAATCTGAAGGTGGGGAAAGGAATTGAAGGAAGGTCGTACATCAAAGAAGTGCTGAGGATAATACAATCCGAAGCTATATTTTTTTTCTCAGCAGATTCAGCATAATATCCTGCGATGCCACGGATGTAAAGGGGAAATTGACACTCAAATCGTAATTGGGATGTGATAATGAAGTGTCAACATGCTTTGGGAAATAAAATATTTATATCAATTGTAGCCATCCAGGAAGCAAGAGGCCAGCTGTACTGCATTGCTCTGCGAAAAAATATTGAGCAATAAACCATGTCAAGGTGACATTATTGCATTTTATCTTCCATCCCATCATCTTTCCTAAAGAAAATAATCTAGTCTTCTGCATCACTGGCAGTTGTCCTCTCACCTCATTTAAGGGCCGCCAATACACCTACATCTCCAAAATTGAACAGTTTGCTTGAGGAAAAATGTTGAAACCGTTTGCTCCTGTTCAAAACTCTCCATGAAGTTGTGGTCTCGGTGTGATTCTTTGGAGCTCCGATACGTTGCGCAAAGACCCCACCACCACAAAAAAACAAAGCATACTATTGTGGGACACAGTGAGAGAAAGGATTGGACACAGCGACTGACAGGTCTACCCTCCATCAAAGTTACTTAAATAGTATGTGTAAATGATCCTGAGAGAGAGAAAAAAAAGCCCAGATTAGATAACTACCTTGCAGAAGAGGTCTCAGCTCACAGCATAAAAAGGGGTGTGGGAAGTTGTTTAGAAGGGATTTTCCCGAGTTTCCTGGAAAGTAAAAAGAAAGGAAGTGTTTTCAGATTGGCAAGATTGATCCCACCCTTTAATGTAGTCTAGACAAGGAACACCAGTCATAAGTACTAATATGACCTTCATTGTAAGGTTGCAGTAACAAAACTTTGCAAGTCTGAAAGCATTTTTCCACCTCCTTTACTTTAACTTTCCAGAAGACTAGGTCATTCTCCCAAGGTCATTCCAACATACCATACCTTTGGAAATCTGACTCCCACGTTTTGGGAGAAGACGGGGAACTCGTTTTAGCAAGTTAACCAGTGGCTCACTTAGGCAGGACTAGAAGCAATGGATGGAAAAAGGAGAAAAGCAACGATGGAATTAAGGAGAAATTTCCTGACGGTGAGGACAATTAACCAGTGGAACAGCTTGCCACCAGAAGTTGTGGGTGCTCCATCACTGGAGGCTTTTAAGAAGAGACAGGACAGCCACTTGTCTGAAATGGTATAGGTATCCCTATATGGGGTTGGACTAGAAGACCTCCAAGGTCCCTTTATTCCGTTAAGTAGGGCTGGTCCTTCGTGTGTTTGATGGCAGCAACTCTCAAACTCATCCCAGTTCTTCCCAGTCTGCTCTCCACGGATGGAGAGGTTCACCGTGTGGGTCCAAAGGTTTGATTGGAAGGATGGGGTTCCCCCCACCCCCATGACTGGTGCAGGGTGGCTAGACGGGACCTGTGAGAAAAGGATTTGAGCCTCCCCGTCGGAGAGGCAGGAGGTGAGGTGCATCTCTGCGTGTTTCGCAGCCCTTGTCCTAAAATAGGGGTGTGAGTGACGTGATACTGCCAACAGCAGCCACACACTGGACTGCAGTGTCGCAGGTTGTAGGCTGCTAACCCCCCCCCCCCCCAACCACTCCAAAATCCTAGGCAGGAATATATTCCAGAAGAATCTCTGGATTGTAAGGGTGGCCTTTGATGGAACCCAATATTCCAGCAATCAAACAAGGCAGTGGTTAAGTCCACCCATCTTAAAGCATCCTGGCTAAGGAATTCTGGGAGTTGAAGTCCACCCATCTTAAGGCAAGCTGGATGGGGGATTCTGGGAGTTGAAGCCCACCCATCTTAAAGCAAGATGGCTGGGGGGATTCTGGGAGTTGAAGTCCATCCATCTTAAAGGAAGCCGGATGGGGGATTCTGGGAGTTGGTCTACCCATCTTAAAGGAAGCTGGATGGGGGATTCTGGGAGTTGAAGCCCACCCATCTTAAAGCACTCTGACTAAGGGGGTCCACTCATCTTAAAGTTGCTAAGCTTGAAAAACACTGGATTAAGAGGAAATGTTAGACAGTGATGCCTCTTCCAAAAATAAAACCCCGCCCCTCTCTGAGTCACAATGGGAAATAACATTTCAAATTAGAGATGGATTCCTGATTCGACCCGGTCCTTCCCTTTCGCTGCAGCTCCTAGACATTTTTCCTGGCTTCCCAACTCTGGAAAGGCCATTTTTACTCAACCCCCAGTTCATGGGAAAAGGCAGTTTGTTTCTACTACCCTGATCCTTTCATGAATACCACGAAGGGATGGCCGGGACTGTTCTTTTTAAAATTCAAAGAAACACAGAGCTGGAAAAGGTCATTCAGGTCCCAGAATGCCCCTTCGTTGTTGGGTCAGGAGCCCAACTCAAAGCAATCCTCAAAACGATTAAGTCCAAGTTTGGCTTAAAAATACAGGTAGTCTTCTCTTACGACGACACGTTTAAGGACTACTCGAAGTTGCAACAGCGCTGAAAAAGGCAACTGATGACCGTTTACTGCTTAATGCACATCGCGGAGCGTTCAAAGTTACAACGGCACTGAAAATAGTGCCTTATGACCATTTTTCACACTTAACAACCATTGTAGCACACACACCCATGATCACGTGATCAAAATTTTGACGCTTGGCAACCGTTCATATTTACGACGGTCACGGCGTCCCGGGGTCACGCAATCCGCTCTTGCAACCTTCTGATGAGCAAAGTCCACGGGGAAGCCCGATTCACTTAACAACCGTGTGGCTGCCTTAAAAAAGTACGGTGCTTCTCTTGCTGTGGCAAGAAAGGTCATAAAAGGGGGCAGAACCCGTTTAACAAATGTCTCACTTAACAACAGAAATGTCAGGCTCAGCCATGGTCGTTAAGTCGAGGACTTCCTGTATCGAAAGGGGATGCTACCACCTCTCGGGGCCGCCGATCCCATTGTTCCAATTCCTCTTACTATACCCCCTTATCGTTCTGCTGGAATCTGCTTCTTGTAATTAAATCCCACTATCCCATGCCTTGCATTTTGGAACGAGACAGAACAAGTCTTAACTTTTCTCTGGGCAAAAGGCTGCTTTGTTTGAAGAGGACTATTGTTATTTCCCCTTCAAAAAAAAACCCACAAACCCACATTTTTCTTAAAAGTGGAAGGGATCGATTGAAGCCTTGCATTTGCACACTTGACACATGGACTCACCTATTTAAATTATCACGACTTAGCCCCTCGGCTGGTTTCTACAAAATCAGACATTTCTTATCTATTTATTTTTATTTCTTCCATCTTTATCCTGCCTTTACTTAACTCACGACAGTGGGCAAACCTAATACTGTGAAGCGAGACGTTTGTTAAGTGAGTTTTGTCTCATTTTACGACCTTTCAAGCCACAGTCGTTAAGTGAATCACAGCAGTTGGTAAGTTACTAACCCGGTTAAGTGAATCTGGCTTCCTGATGGACGCTGCTTGTCAGAAGGTTGCAAAAGGAAATCGCTGTAGATTTTAAGTCAGTCACAAAGTGGCTAAGTGAATCTGACTTCCCCGTTGACTATGGATCACATGATCCTGGGACACAACAACGGTCATAAGTATGAGTCGGTTGCCAAGCTTCTGAATTTTGATCTCGCGACCATGGGGGATGCTGCAAAGGTCATAAGTGCGAAAAACGGCCATAAGTCCCCTTTTTCCAGTGCTGTCGTAACTTTGCATGGTCACTAAATGAACTGTTGTAAATTGAGGACTAGCTGTCATCCCTCTGGGGAAAAGATGGGTGGAGCATGTGAAGGGTTGAATAAGCTACCACGTAGCATCGATTGGAGAATCAAGAGCAGCCCCATCACAGCGACAGGTGAGCCTGGATTAGACAAACCATCATCCCCTCCCAGTTTCTTTCCAAGCACTTGCTAAAATTGGGGGAGTGGGGGTGTAATTTTCGTTTTTAGGCATTTTCAAGGAAGATAAAAGAAACAGGAAGATAAAAGAGGAGAAGAGAGGCACTTTAGGAAGTTTGGAAGGAATGGCAGGCAGTCTTCGACTTACCAGAGTTTGTTTAGCGACTGTTCTAAGTTACAACGGCATTGAAAAATTGACATGATTATTTTTCACACTTGTGACCGTTGCAGCATTCCCACGGCCGGCCATGTGGTCAAAATTCAACGGATTCACATTTATAACAGTTGTGGTGTCTCGTCCCTTTTGCGACCTCCTGACAAGCCAACAGGGAAGTCAGATTCACTTAACGACCAAGTTGCTAACTTGATTTCCTTAACCCGGGGTCACGCGAGTCCCCTTTTGCGGCCTCCTGTCAAGCAAAGTCAACGGGGAAAGGAAAGCCAGATTCGTTTCACAACCGGGTTCCCGACTTTTAAGTCAACCCGGTTTCCCCGCTGACTTCGTAAAGTTCAGTGAAACCCTGCGGCGATTCACTTAACGACCGTGGCGAGAAAGGTCCTGCAAGCGAGGCCACGCTCACTTCGCCAACGTCTCGCTTAGCGACAGATAGTCTGGGGCTGAATTTGGGTCGCAAGCCGAGGACCTGTCCAGAAATGAACCGACGAATTAGGAAGCGAGCTACAGAGGCCCACCCACCAGGCCGTAGGGGTTTACGACCCCTTCCAAGCCCCCGGGCTCACCATGTAGAGCAGGAAAGGGAGGACGAGCAGAAAAATCCAAGTGTAGAGGTGGAAACAGTTGGAGAAAGTGCTCTGATGCGGGTCGAAGAACCAGCCGCCGGTCAGCGAAGCCCAGACGCCCTGGCGTAAGATCTGGAGCACCTGCGACCCCATCTCCACAGTGGGGCCGCCGCCTCCTCCTCCTCTTCGTCGCCTTCCTCTCCTTCCTCCTCCTCCTCCTCTTCCTCCCCCTCCCCCTCCTCCCGAGGGAACACCACTGGCCAGCTGGCGCTCCCAGGGGCCTTCATTAAGGCAGCTTGAGTCCCATGATCTGGAAGGGCTGGGGAATCCAGAACCCGCCTCTGCCCCTCCGGGGTCCCCGCCGGGCAGGCCCACCAGCCCTTCCTCGGGTCCCAATGGCTCTCCAGGGGTCTGGGCCGACCCTGCAGGGCTGGCAGGCGGAGCTGGAGCCCCCCCACAATTTGGGACCCCCCCTTCTGGCTGCTCCTCTTCTCCGGCCCCGCCCCTCACGCCATGGGGGAGCCCCGAGGAGGGCCCAGGGGTAGCCACGCAAGCCAAGGGAGGGGAGGCCGCCCCCCAGAAGGGGGCCCGAGGCAGCAGGGGTGACCACAGCCCCCCAACGCTGCCTACAAGGGGAGGCCCCTCCACGCCTGGGCCATGGGAGCCTCTGCCAGCATTGGGGTGCCAAGGGCCAGGCGGGCGCAGGGAGGAGAGTCCGCTTCCAATTCCCGGGGGTCCCCTGGGGAAACCGGGAGCAGCATGAATCCTTAACGGCCCTCCTCCCTCGAGCGACCCGGGGGGTTGGGGGTGGCGTCAAACGAGTCCGGGGTCTCGTTCACTTCCGGGGTCAAGGGTCAGCCGTGCTTGGCCTAAGGAGCCGAGCGGGGAAAACTCTCGGCGCTCGAACCTCAGCGGGGATTGGGGAGGCCGGAAGAAGCGCCCGAGCAGCTGCAGGAGAAGCGGCGGCACTGCGCATGCGGAGGCCTCTCACGTCCGCTTTTCAGACCGGAAGTCAAGGCAGAGAGGGGGAAGAAAGAGGGAGGAGTCGGTGGCCTGGCCCTCCTAGAGCTATGAAAAATGCAGAGGGGAGAGAGAGGGAGAGAGTATATAAATTGGATATAATAATAATAATAAAAAACAGATGGGTGCTTATATTTGCATATACTGGGAAATATTTAAAAAACAGGACAAAAAATAATCCTGTAAATGAAAATAAACAAGTTAAACATAGGTAGCAAAGGTGTATTTGTGTATGGATGTGTATAGGGAAACTGCATAAAGAAGAAAGAAGATAAACTATATGGAAGAAAATGTCTGTGCTATATAGAGAAAAAATATTTGTGCTGGTTAACAAACCCAATAAAGTTCTTTCTTTATAGAGAAAAATATGAGTAGATAAATAGCGCCCAAGAAAGCAAAACTGTGTGCACTTATTATGCATAATATCTATATTTCACTGTAGACAAGAATAAAATCTTATATGTTATATGTACAAATATAAAAGTATGCATAGATAGAATTTATGAAAGCAAAGATACGTGTCGATAGGTAGCCCAAAATATGCAAAGAATATATGAAAGGATATAAACCATATGGATGCATTATTGAGAGAGAATAAGCCGGTAAATATTATAAATTAAAGTATGAATGTGTGTACTGTTAATACATTGCAGGATTACGTATGTTCTTCCTCCAAATGTAATCCATCAGACACAAGGTTGGCGTAAATTGTACAATTCAGTACAATTCAATCGTGAAATATCACTTCTCGCTTTCCTACCAGTGGGAAAAACAAATATTTCAAAGTCGTTAAAGCAACCCAGAAACATTCCACCTAGATAATGAAATTACCATCTCTAATTTACTATCTCTAGGTGACAACTCTTTCTTACTGTCTGTCCCAACAGACTTCACGCTTCCTTATTCACCGTTTAAAAAAAGGAAACGATGGTGCGCATGCGCGAATGACTGCCACGGAACCAAAGGCGCACGCGAGCAAGATCGGCCGAGGAAGGGCGGGCATTTAAGCGTTACAGTACTCGCTATGGGTCTGTTCCCTTTGAGAGGCAGTCGTGTCCCCCAATGAGAAATGAGTTTCAATTCCCGGCTTTGCAAGTCATGAGCCGTCGCTTGGTTCTTGCTGATACTGCATTCGTATTCATTGCAAAATTACGATAAAGCCCCAGGAATTGGCCGGAAGGTCTCCAAGATGACCACTAGATGGCAGCAGAGATATAGAAAAGAAACTTTGCCACCATCTAATGGATGGCTCAACTTTTGCAGCCCCAAATAATAATTTTTATTTAGCGTAGCTATTTTTTAATACCGACTAAAATAACCTGTCGCAACCGTTGCATCATCATTCCGGAGCAGTTTCCTTAAGCGAAACACCGAAGCAGAATGATGATGGGCAAAATATGAGTGGGAGACTTCTGATTCCCTAACAGCTTGACCACTACTGACCGGTGGTAGCTGATGAAGGGACCTGGGTTAGGGTGGCATCAGTCTACTAAACCTCTGGGCAAGGGCTGTGGCAACCACAACCCCCCCCCCCAACCAAGAATCATGGATCCCAGATTTTAGACGCCTTGTGTAAATTAAATCTAGGACTACCTGTATTGCTACGATCAGCTGAAAACACTTCTGCAAAAAAAGAGAGAGGGGGCAAAAGGGAACTCGGAGGGCTCCAGTCAAAGAGCCAAGACCCATTCAGACGTTCCAATAGATGCGGGTTTCCTTATTCGGTGCAAGCAGCAAATCCCGCAAAGAAAACTAACAAAAAATAAAGATAAAAATAAAAAGCATCCCTGGGCATCAGACTCTCCAGATTCCTCTATCCTTCCAAGCCGCCCCCCCCCAACTGCCCCGAGGGATCCTCCAGGACCAGGCACTCCAGCTCCCATCATCCCCAACTTCATGGGAATCGGAAGTGCCCAAGTTTGGAGCGACGCAGCATCGCTCCGAGACGAAGAGCGCGGTGCGCCCCGGAGGCTGGCGCCGCTCCCCGGGGTTGGCAAAGCAGGCGAAGGCGGCGCTGGGCTGGGTTGGGTTGGGCTGCCCTCCAGCCCTCGGGCCAGCCTCGCCTTGTCTTCCGTCGGAGAAGGGAGCGCCAGCCAGCCGGGGAGACCCGCCTCCAAACAGGGCAGTCCTAGCCGGGCAGACCCGCCCTCGCTCCGTCCGGCGCTCCGAGGGAAAAGACCGCTCCGCCACCGAGGCGAAGCCGGACAGACGAGCCGTCGGGGCGCTTTGCAGACCCGGGTTGCCTCCTCTGCTAGTCGGGCTCTTCGGAAGGGGTCCTGGGGAAACCCCCACCCCCCGCCACCCCCTTGATCGGATCCGGGACGCTTCGCGGGGAGGGACGAGGAAGCAACCGAGCACGGAAGGCGAGCGCTACCCGGGGCCTCCGCCCGCGCCCACGGAGGAGGAAGAGATCGCGGCGCCAGAGAAGCCTTGGCGGGCATGTAGAGCCCGGCTGGGTTGCAGACCATGGGAGGAGGTTTGAGCTAGCTCCGAGCTCTCCCCGTGGTCTCCCTTCCGCTGGCCGACGGGGGGAGGGGGGCGCGGCGGCGGTCTTCTC
>JANHFL010007887.1:8618-34627 GCA_032468155.1 Oxyrhabdium leporinum
TAAGGTATAGGACAAATATTTTATCTGGAATGGCCTACTTAGAATTCAGCCTGTTTGAGTCCGATAATTCCTTTGGAGTCTAGCCAGACCTGTAAATTCTAGTTCAAATACACTCTATAGGTTCACACAATTTTTATAGTTAGGGATCATTATTGCTTTTCTTCAATACTTTGAGATATTAACTTTTGGTCTCTATGGATGAACAGATGAACACTATGGATGAACTAAGGAGAGATACCCACCAATCCAAATGTTGCTTGAGCATCCCTGATAGAATACAGTCAAAACTAGGTGTTTTCCATAAGTTTAACAGCTTTTAATAAAATTACTGGTGGCCAATACTCATAGTGTATTCCAGCATATAGCTTACTATATACGTACGCTAATACTACTGTTGTTTATGTGTTCGTTTATTTATTAACAAATTTATATAGCTGGCAGTTCATACATAAGTGACTCAGGGTGGCTTACAACATTTAAAAAATCCACCACAAAATAAAAACCCATTAAAAAAAATCTCACCTCACCCCATCCCACCCCAACTAAAATGTTCTTCCCATACAAAGATATTCACCCAATACATTGCAAACTTGCTGTTCTTTTTAAAACTATTTTATATGTATAACTATATTGTTAAGAAATTATTTTATTTTGTTTAGTTTTTCAAAAATTCTGGTACAGTTGCTATACTGTTTGACCACTGCCAGACTTCTGATCTAGACCTTTCCCTTAACTAAAAGAAACCAGCTCTCATTTTAAGTTATGTCTAATCAACCTTTACCAGAAAAGAAACATTCTAAGAGATGTAGAACTAGAGTTACAAAAATGTTTTATAATAGGAGGAGGAGGAGGGAATTGGAGGAATTCTGGGCATGAAAAAACTGGGACTGTTTTAGGACTGACATAGCTGATATTACTGCTACAAATACATCATATGTTAATTCGTTGCATACAACCACTTTAATTAGCATCATAATAATACAAAATTAACATTGTAACAAATAAGTGTGCTTTTTGGGGGGAAGCATGTAATGCTTTGTCCAAATCTTTTATTTTTATTTTGAAAAAAAAATTATATAAAATTTTCTTTTACAAGGGAACTTTTTTTTTAAGAAAGCATCCTCCATTGGCCAGTATAATAAATACAAAATGTACCTATGTGGAAAGTTAATTCTAGAAAATCATTCATCTAATATATTGTATAGTTTGACCTTTAAAATGGTAAATGTGAATGTTCTGGTTTGAGTGAAATACATCTCAAAGGATAAGAAGAATGTGAGTAAATTCAACAATATTTTTATTTGGGAATCTGATTATTTCAAATACAAAAATGCCAGTTCATTGGACTTTTGAAATTCACTTTTGGTCAGATCTGTGGCTATGAAGAAGATACTCAAAATAGATGTAGGTAAATTTATTGGAGGTTGGGATCCATTGTATAATTTATGTTCTTTTATTCTTACTAATAATTAAGATTTTGTTTTAAAATATGAATATGAGGTAAATTTCCTAATCTGTGCAGTTTTGCATGCAATTTAGCACACATAGAGACACATATATAACAATATATTTTGGATTCTGGTATGCAAATTGCAAAGGATCTTCAATGTTAACAAATATTAATATTTTATTAATAAATTATTAATATTGATATTTTTACTAATACTATAATATAGACTTTTTTCCTAAATGATACATTTTTCTATTTTTTTTAATTATTCAAGAGCAACATTGATTGGCAATCTGCATTGCAATATCTGAAGCAGTGTGAATATCAATGGACAGCTATGTTTAAGTTTATGTAATGGATCAAAAAGCATAAATCTTATAGGTTCTCATTAAAATGTAAACTAAAGTAATTTACCCCCCCTCCCCTTATTCCTCTTTGAAAAAAAGGAAGTAGGCAAGTAGAGTAATACTAATTCCTTCCCTCACCTTCCTAGAAACCATATTTACAGGTCTAAAAATTAGATGTAACATTAAGATTAGTTCTCCTTTAAAATATTTGCTTCTGGTAAATACAAACAGACTGATTTTCTGATATTAAACATAGTCTCCTTCCTTTCCTATCCAAACCCCCTCCCCAACCCCAACCAAGAACACAACTTGACATTTTTCACTAATGTTTTTTAATGAGCCAAAATGTAATGAGATTTGCATTGAAGTTACCCAGCCTGGTGTTGCCTGACAGCAGAGAGGCATATGGTAAAACAGTTGTAATTTATTGGCAAGTGCTCTGTAATTCCCTGTCTTTCCTTATTTTGGAAAGGCATTGCATTCTGAGAGAGTGGACTGTGTCTTGATGTTCTTTGCTGAAAAAGAACTGTTTGCTGTCAACAAGTACACATTCCTATTTTCAACCAAAATATCTCCTGAATTTCTAGGGAACCAAGCTTCATATTTAAAATAAACATTTGCCTTTCCTTTCCTATAGAACTTGACAGGTTCTGTATATGTGACAATGTAGAGAAGAAAAATACTGTTATATTTCTTTTCCGTATGTACTCTAAAATTCCTAGATTTTAAGACGTTGTTTTAACTGGATTGCTGTTAGTCCTTGACTTATGAACACAATTGATACCAGAATCTTCAATCATTGAGTTAAGTAGTCATTAAGTGAGATACCACATAACCGCTTTGCTTAATCATCACAATCTTGGCACTTCCACTTGTGGTTATTAAGCAATCTCCCAGGTTATTAAGTGGGTGAAGCAAAACAGCTATCTTCTGAAGGGACTCAGCCCTATGCAGGGCTGAAACCCTCTCACAGGGGCCCCTTTCACTCTCAAAGAGGCTGGCTGAAAAAGTCTATCCTGAAATCCAAGCAGAATTTTGACACAGGGCAAATCAGGGCATTTGCATCCAGCTCTGAGAGACAACAGAACTCCCTCTGGCTTCTGGAGGCTGGCTGCAAATGCCCCATACTGAAAACACTCCATGCCAAAATCCTACTTAGGTTTCAGAATGGACCTTTTTCAACCAGCACCAAGAAACCAAAAGGAGTTCTCTCAGCAAGTGGCAGTGATTTGCAACTTTCCCAATGGCTTCTGGGTTTGTTTTCTGAGGAAGCCCATAAGGAAGATTGCAAATGGCAATCACACGATCTCCAAGTGCTTGACAACCAGTGATAAGTGCAGACAGATTGCCAAGCTCCCAGATTGTAATAATGAGACTATGGGGGCATTGCAATGGCCGTAACTTTAACCATAGGTCCTAAGTTCCTTTGTTCAATGCCATCATAATTTCAAATGGTCACTGAACAAGTGGTCATTAACCAAGGACTTCATGAAGCTCTGTTTAGAGATGATGGAGGAGGGATTTTATATTATGTGAATATTTCTCATTAGGATTTTTAGGCCCCTGTACATAATTACATGGACCTATCTAAATGTCAAAAAGACCCAAATTCTTGCTCTTGCAATGATTTTTTGTTCATTATCAGTAACTTTGTAAAAATATTATTTATAATGTAGGCTTTAATCAAATAACTGGTCCATTATAAAATTCAGTGTGGAACTTACAATTTTCCATACTAACCAAATATGTCACAGAAATACTTGGAATAGGAGAAATCTATTTATTGATGTTTATAATTACATCTTTCAAATGATAGGACACAGGGAACTGAAGTAATTAATATCTATACAGGGCCCCTTTGAAATTAGCAGTAATATCAGAATCACTTGTCATTTATGATTTACAAAGAGACATTGTTAATAACTATCAATGCATATTAAGATTGAATACAGCAACTAAAATACAAAATAATAAAAATGGCATGAAAAGCATCAGAAATAATGTTCGTGATGTCGTATGAGATGAAGTAAAGCTCTTTCTACTTTAAATGATACTGGCAAATGTCATATGAAAATATCTGTTGAGTTTGCAGTTCACACTTCAAACTCAGATTCTGTTGATAAATCTAATATGTTACAGGACATTAGAGTTAGTGTGTTTGTGCAAAAAAAATTCCTTTGCAGATTGTTTACTGCAATTCTATCTGCTTGAAAACTGTACGAAGTTAGTTCAGGTACAGTTTGGGCCCTGTATAAGGGCATATGGAAGTATAGGCTATAACTGATGATCTCTCAACATAGGCAGGATTGAATGGAGTACTATATAAAGGTTATATAAAGTATAGCTTTCATGGGAAACACAGATATGTAAGCTCTAAGCCTGCAACTTTAAACCCAGTTTCTAATGAAGATTTGAGGAAAGACATTGGAAATATATTATTTCTTTAATGAGAGCATTCCAGTTCATCAATTGATCAACTTTCAAGTTAGCTTTGTACTTGCTTTTTTAATTCTACATTTAGGAAGAAACTTGCAAATTATATTTTAATGTTTTACAATTACACAATTAACTTCACTGAATTAACCAGTACATTCTGGGTGCTACAAAAGGGCAACACAATCTTCAATTTATTTCGTTGAATTTCTTGCCTCTGGTAGCCAACTGTGATTTGCCTGTTTTTCAGATTTTTAATTCTCAGTCTGATTTAAATAATTCAGCATAGTGATGTTTAAAATCTGACAACAGCAGATTTAAAATAGCAGATGGTATAAAATGAGGGTAAAGACCTATGACTGTTGCTTGACTATAGCTCTGTTTTATGTTTTTTTATTGGATGAGTTGACTGTATGCCAAGAAATGCTCCCTGGAACAGTGTTCAGTTAAACTAAAGCTCATTTTCTGAAAGCATCCAAAAACTACCTCTGGTGGAAGGTGATATTGTGTGAAGTTGAATGTCATGAAAAGGCAAAACTGAATATATATTTTGGTATATCTGCCCCCACACAGAGAAACTCTCCATACTGTTAGGAATAGACTCCCAAATATGAAGTTTTGTATTCTTGTTAATTAATAGAATCTTTTGTGCCCCACGTTGAATAATTCACACTTCTGAAGAAGATGTGACAGAAAGATTTAGCTCTCAAAATGGTTGGATTTAATTTGCAGTGGCATTACCACTCTCAAGATGGGACATTGTTTTTACTGTTTCCTACATGACAAGCCTAATAGCATGAGGGTGGAGCTTCTGATTTAGAAATCACAATTGTCTGTCAATGTTGGTATTTCACATATTTTCCAATAACAGGAAAATGTGAGATATTGAATCAAATTCTGACTTAAACTCCAGAAAAGTTTCATATAAGGGAGATTTATATTTATGAATACAATTCTCTATTATAAGGTATAGGACAAATATTTTATCTGGAATGGCCTACTTAGAATTCAGCCTGTTTGAGTCCGATAATTCCTTTGGAATCTAGCCAGACCCGTAAATTCTAGTTCAAATACACTCTATAGGTTCACACAATTTACTAAGTTACTAAGAAGACATTTTAAATAACAGACACTTGAAAAACAGTAAAACTATGAGAGCAAAATAGCAATAAATAGTATAGGGAGAAAATTTCAGTAAAGAATGGGTATGTAACAAAAAAAAATCATAGAAATTCTTGGTGAAAAGGAGAGCTTGGCTTGGTACTAAAATATTAACAATACTGAACTGTCATTGGAAGAGTTTGAATTTGTGTTTTCTGCCATTGACTACTGTGTTTTTATCTGGTTATTTTCTGACAGTAGTTATGCCCTTGGTTACATGCCGTGTCTTTGAGATACAACACTCACCCTTAGAAGACATGTTGTATCTTTGTCAGCATTTCTTTTCTGCATTTGGCTCTTCTTATTCAATGCAGATTAGTTAACCAGAGCAGATATGTCATGTGGGCTGTACTTCTATTTATCCATCTCAAAAAACTGTAATTGGGTTGCTAATACAAGATATAATCTAAGCAAAATGTCAGTCCTGCACCTGATGGCTGACAGTTGCCACAATAGAACTTGTGTACACTGTGTTTACTTGGAAGACAGAGAAATTGCAGGATTTTACAACTGCTGGTTAGACATCTGTAGTTTCTAAGCCTCCATTATGATGAAAAATAGGCCTTTTGTAAAAAAATTCTTTTCATTTCTACATAAATTAAACATTAAGCAACTCTCCATTGTTTAAAAGAAATGTGAAAGCTATGATTCAAAGATATCACCCACAAAATATGTGATTAAAAACCTACCATAATTGTTCTTGGAAGAGTACATGCAGATTTGGAAATATTGGGAGGGCATTAGAATATCATTAGACTTAATGATATTCCAGTCATGAACAGTATTTTTCAAAATAATATCGAAAAAATATTTTTGATTAATAAGAGTTGCTTTCCCTCAGCTGTATGATTCTGTGGATTTATATTCTTATTATGATGCATAACTAGGTAGTTGTAGGGATATGGATATAAACATGTTGCAGAAATTTTGCCATAATCAAGTAAAATGAGGAAATACTGTACTGTACACATTAGATCAGTGAAGGGGTGAAGCTGTGCTATTCTGTTAGAGTGGCTGTTAAAATAACCTAGGAAAGGAGGATATAACAAGAAAACACATCTCCTTTATTTAAAAACAACAACAACACCTAAAACAATAAGAGTAATGTTACTCACTGAGCCTATTCAGACTTCAGTTGGTATTTATGTTTTTAGCACTGTCTTGCAGGTACCCTAGTTTTGCAACTTTTTAAAGTATGCTCTTTATTTCCTTTGCTCACATAACCGAGATACAGAGTGTATAATTTTGATGGTTAACATTTCTGTTATTCAGAGTGAGATCTTTGATCATACTGAAGTAAAGAAATATTTTTGTTTTAGCATTTTGGATAATGCATATCAGTGCAACTCCTTTGGATTTTTTTTACTGATTACCAGAACTGGGCTGCAAAAATCCAGTGTCAGGAAGAAAGTCAAGGAAGTTTTATAAGTCTTTTTGTTATCATCTAGGCTCATCCAGATTTTTGCAACCAAGATCTAGTAGTTTAGCCTCCATATTTCATTTCAAAGATGGTTTTAAAGGAGATAGAAGTAGAACAAAAATATGGAAAAAAACATCATCATCATCATCAGCATCATCCCAAATGAAGCATTGCCTTGAAGTGTTTGTGGGGCTTTTTCACTGATTACAAACAGGGGCATGACAAAGTAGTAACAATGGTGCATTGGAAGATCTGCAAGAAGGAAATGGTGCGACAACAAAATAGTGAAAGTAATAGAAAATGAAGAAGGTAAAGTGCTCTGGGACCTTAGAATTCAAAGAAACAAGCATCAAGGGAAAATATTTTAAGATGACTTAATATCACTGTATCACATAAAACCTCAGACTTAACAAATGTTAATAAGAAAAACAAAACATATTCTGCTCTCTCTGTCACATGGTTCATGTAGCCATTTCACAGAACCAACTGCAGTCATCAAAAAAGAACTACATGTTTAAATAACAGATCCACATAGATATAAGACCAAAATTGAATATATTATCACAAAGATGACATCAACTTAAAAGATAATTAATGTATTATCCATTGTTTTCAAACTGGATGAAATAAAATAATTAGAATATGTCTTGAATTACTCTGAGCCAACTTGAATTGAATTGGATCTTGCTGTTCCTCTTAATTCTCTCTCCATATTTTTGTTCCTATGTTCTCATGAATGCTTATTTTGCTTTCTACAATACAATCCAGGCACCAAAGGAGGGTCAGATAAATCCAGGCTTACAGCTGTTTTCCTTAGTGTTAAAATATTCAGTTTTGCCTTCCATTTGCAGAGAGGATTATTGGGAGTCTTCTACAAATGTGCAGGAAATCAGGATGAAACACATAGCAGCAGTGTTTCTCCTGCAGATGTCACCATAACAAAATGGTTATTAAAATCAACATTTACTTTAACTTTGTCATATCATAGGTAACTGTGCCATCCAAATCTTAATTCACAATCTTCTAAGTCAATTAGCTGCTTATCCTAAGAGTTTGGAATGCAGATAAAACAAGACTTTCTGTAAAGTTGCCTCTCGGAGCGTCGCCCCATGAAGCTTTTTTTTTAAAAAAAATGGTGGCGAAGCCAGACTGGTGGACTTACAGTCAAATAATATATTTTAACGTTGGTGATCCTATCCTTAAGTCTAAGGAGGGGTTAGAATCAGAAGGATGTGTCTGACATTGGTTTACATATTTACAATTGAAAGAAAGGCTTAAAGCAGACAAAAAGAGTTATGGGTTTGATTTTGTGAAAAATGAAATGGAAATCCTACTGTATGGTAGCCATGAACATATTATTGCTAAAGTTTATAAACTGTTATTGAATTTGGAGAATAAACATGTAAAGGAATGCATGATTCAATAGGCAAGGAATTTTGGATGTATCATGCTTGAACAATGGGAGAATATGTGGATGAAAGGTTTAAAATGTGCACTAAATTATAACTTAAAAGAAAATTTTTAAATGATGATGTATCATTGGTATTTTATACCAGATAAGTTGTCAAGAATGTATAAAGATATTTCAAATGAATGTTGGAAATGTAAAAGTATAGAAGTGGCCTTTTTTCACTCATGATGGACATGTGACAAAGCAAAGAAATATTGGAGTAGGATTTATATCTTAATACAGAAGATTCTCAAAGTGAATATTAAAATAAAGCTAACAACTTTTCTTTGAGGTTTAATGGAAAAAGACTTGGAAAAAGATTGGAACTTTGATGCTATATATGTTGACTGCTTTTTGCCCAAAAATGGAAGGACAATTTGATTCCCACAATGGATGAATGGCTGCAGCAGTTGATGGAGTTAGCAGAGATGGCCAAACTGACTGCTTTGATTTAAGACTTGGAAGCCCCTTCTGGACTTTGTGCTTGGGATAGAAAAAAATGAAACTTTGATTTTGGGTTTTACCAATTAGATAGGTTTGTTGCTATAGAAATGGCTAGTTTATACTATTATATAAAAGTACTTTTCTCTTACCTTTTTCCTCCGCTATCTTTCCTACTATTTTGTTTTGTATTTTTGTATCTTATAGTATTAATACTTAAATTAAATTTATCCACGAAAGAAAAAATGAAGTTGTCACCATGAAAGTGACACTCTTCAAGAGGGAGAAGGAGGGGTAAGATAAGTGGGTAGAAAAAGCTAAGCAGGGACAAACTTTCCATGCCACATTTCCACTGTCATTAGAGAGACAATTTGGCTTAGGCATAGTAAATTATTATCAAACAATACATCTAAGGGCTGTAGTATGGGTGAGTATTTCATAATTGCATTAATCTGGTTGGGTAAATTTATTATTGAGATTTTGGTACTATTATGTGATAACTTCTTAGCTTTTTGTGTCCTGAGACTTTACTAAATGAATGATAGAAGCTTTTTTAATGGGAACATATTTAAAATGGTTGGATACTCATGGCAGAAAGAGCAATTCACCACAGCTCGTTTGTTTTAGATAGACTGCCATTAAGTGAATTAAAGCCTCTCCACTATTAAGCAGCTAGGTGTATCTATGTTTATGTTTAAAAAATGCTTGATGCATCATTGGAACTTCCTCAAAGCATTTTAAAAGCAATTAAAGAATTAGCATAGTGCTAATGTAGTGACTTTGGCTTATTTATTATTTTAATGAAGCATGAATACATGCCTATATTTTCCTTTCCTACTATAGAAATCATTATTAGAGCCATTGACAACTACTGTACTGAACGTTAGCTGATCATTTGTAATTTTACTGAATTAGTACAGGGGGAAAGGGAAGAATGGAATCGCATTTTATAAAGGAGGGAGCAGTGTTAAAATAATATATTTTCATGTTCAAAAGCGTCAGCTAAACAAAGGTATCAGCCAAATGATTGTTTTCAAAACCACTGATGTGCCACATTTAAGAAACTTCAGTAGGCAATTGGTATTATTGATCCCATGTCCGGTGCCTTCTAAGTTTCTTGGGGTCTTCAGGACTACTTATGTGAAAATAATTACCTTATGCAATTAGTTTGAATAGCACAAGTAGCTTCACCTCTGGTAATTCCACCCTTTTCAGTGCTCAATAGAGAGGGCAGTATCTTATCATTGGCAGTCATTGGATTGCTCCCCCCCAACACAGTATTTTCAGAACATTAACAGAAATAAAATATAGAAACACATCAAGGGTCTTAGCCCAGCATTGATCTAGTTATGAGGAATTCTGTTTTAAAACTGTGTAATGTGATTTGGCTGCATTAAGGGTACAACACAGAACAATTCTCCCAGAAGACTGCTGTAATTTTAATTTGAGTGGAAGTGCTGATTTTGCATGATTAAACTGAATGTGCCTGAAGGTCTCAGCTCAAGTAAGGTAATAAATAACAGCACACTGAAAATCTCCATATGTTGCAGTTCCAATATAAACCGATATCATACTGAGTTGAATAGCAACAATTTAAATAAGACAATTTTAAATCATGTTTTTGTCTTAATATTAGATTACTAGACTAAAGAGTATGGAAACAAGCATGGATACATTGCAATGACTCCTTTTAAACTAAAAATTATAAGTGGTAACTTGGCTAGATAAATGCTTTACTATTCAGATAACACAATGTATGCTTCCTAGGCTTATTCAGTGTATCAGAATTGATTGTAAGGAGATGTTTAAGAACACATAGGTAGATGAACACATTATATGTCTATAATTCATTAAAGCAACTGGATATTTTTAGAACTTTTCATGCAACTCCAACAAAAATATTTTTCTAACAGGTTTTATTGTATGCATCTTTCTGTAAAGATTCACACGGGACCTATACTGAGGATTAAATCATTTTTCATTTTGTATGGAAATAAATTGGCAGTACAATGTAGCAGAAACACTTGAGTTCTTCCAGGTTACTGAGTTTTGTCCTAATTGAACTTTCTGGACTAGACACAAAGACAATCTCATTTAGAACATATTATATTCATGACCTCTGGTAATTTCTAGTGCCTGGTCAATTGTTTTAAGGTCATTTTTTCCCATAAAGGAAAGAAATGGGCATATCAAGGAAAGCTGATTAAAACTGTCACTTGCTGTTGGAACAATCTGATAAACGTGAGAGTGATACAGATACAGAACCATCTTGAAAACTGAATACCTTTTTTTCCCCCCTTGGAAATTGTGATTACACTAAAAACTAAGTAAAACACCTCCATCTTGACTAAAACAAGTTCATTTTATTATTACTCACCCTATCCAGAGAAACTACTTAGGTGTCATGAATATCCTGAGAGTTTCCAAATATCTTAATTATATCCTTCATTGATTTAATAGGGATTGAAAAAGTATGCAAGTTAGCATGGAACCATATAATATGATTATTTTCTCTAATGGCCCAAACCTTTTGCCAATATCTATAATGTTCTGTTAATAGATTTGTATTCTCTAAATTCTACCTAAATATATTTAGTTGATTACCATGAACAGGTAGATCACCATTCTGAATCGTTGTTACTAATCCCCCTAATTTGTCTATGTACATGAAACACCACTTTCCTTTGATACATGTACAGAGCCACATACACATACCAATTCCTTGTGAGATTAATACATATTTTTCAGTAGAACCAATGCAAAGCAGTGCTTTATATTTCCAAATTTCTCAAGTGATCCGGAAAGTGACTGAGGTATTAAATGCTTCTAAGAGAACCAGAAGAACCATTTTAAGCCTTTGAATTGTCAAAATACAAAATTAGCCAAATAAAAAAGTACAGTTTCTGTGTATACAGTTCATTATATAGCAAGGCAAACATAATCACTTGCAATATGGTTTCTAAATGGGTGTAAATGTTCATAAATATTGCAAAATGGTCAGAGTATATAGAAGGGCAAATTTAGAATTTAATATACCATAATCTACCAAATACAAAATTAATTATATTTCAAATTTCTCAAGTAGTTATGCCTGTGTAAATACCAAATATTTCCAATACATTATTTCATATATCGTGCATATTACAAATTTATAATTCCAAAATATCTTTGATTTTTGATTCACAAACTTCATCACCCATTTCTGTTCTTTCCTTTTTTAAACTATTCCTTATTTCTTAATAAATATCATTGTAGCTGATATTTATTGTAGGATAGGAAACCAATTTTTCCCCTTGTGTGTTGCTATATAAATTGGTACCAATTATAGTCGAGACTGCTAATGTGGATTTTTTTGTGTGCAGAAGATAGAGACAATAACAGATATACAAACACATATATAAATACTTGTGATTTATCCCTCTCCATTAACTGAATCGGACTGATATTCCGAATCATGCTTTTTCTATCCTTTGACACATAGGGTGGCCACCTACCCACAGATTTCTGGATACTAAAAATGAAATTCATAAGATTTAAGTTAAAACTAACATTTAAATATTTTTATTTATTTATCTAATAAGCAATAATAGATCATATTTTTTCTAGAGCTTCGTCTGAATTGCAGATGATTTTTTTAGAAGTGCATTTTATCCAGAATGAATGAATGGTGGAATGTATAATATGATTTGCTAAACAAACCACTAAAAGTCTCTGCATCTTTCTAACTTTCATCTATTTCCTTATTAACTCTCAGTTTATTACTGCTATTAAATATGTATTAATACCACAAGGAATTGGTATGTGTATGTGGCTCTGTACATGTATCAAAGGAAATTGGTGTTTCATGTACATAGACAAATTAGGGAGATTAGTAACAACGATTCAGGATGGTGATCTACCTGTTCATGGTAATCAACTAAATATATTTAGGTAGAATTTAGAGAATACAAATCTATTAACAGAACATCACAGATATTGGCAAAAGGTTTGGGCCATTAGAGACAATAATCGTATTTTTTGAGAATATAATTAGATCTTATGTATTATGCAGTTGCCTGAATATGTTCATGTCCTTTCAGAAATAGCAACAGCACTTAGGCTTATATACTAGCTCATAGTGCTTTTCAACACTCTCTGGGTGGTTTACAGAGTCAACATATTGCCTCCAACAGTTAGGATTCTCATTTTACTGATCTTGGAAGGATGGAAAGCCAGGTCAGCCTTGAATGGAACGTTAGACTGTGGGCAGAGTTTGCTTGTGATACTGCATTCTAACCACTGCACTACCAGGGCTCTTTATTCCTTAATTGTTCAGCAAGATAAAGTACCATAAGTACAATTTGAGCACTTAGCACTATTTTATCTCTACAAATGTCATAACAGTTAAGATATCATTATTTATGCAAAGCTGCTTTCCACTAATTCTCCAACTTACTCAAAATAACTCAATTAAAATCAAATCTCATCAATAAGTTTCAAACTATTGTAGTCAAACTATTATAATTATGTGAGAATGATATTGTTTTACTTAAAGGTATACAATAAAAATCCATACTACAAGCTTATAACTTGGAATCTTGATTGTAGGATTCAAGTTGAACAAAAATACATCTAAAATGTATCTAAAAATACAAAATAAAAATCCATCCCAAATGAAGTCCTTCCTTCTGCCACTCCTCCTCCAGCTGCAGGTTGACATGTCCTTGACTCTATGGAGAAGAATGCTGTTGTGTCTAGTAAACCCCAGCTCTGTGTGAACATCCCCCCTCCCATTTTCCCAGGCACTAATTGTGGCAGCCATAGAGGCCTTCTACAAATATGGCTCCCAAGGCTCTTGTTCTTTGTTTTAAATAACTCTGTGTGTTGCTAAAGAAGAAGATGGAAGATTCTCCTTCTATTATGTCCCAGATCTGCAGAAGTATGGTCTTTCAAGTGAACCAAGTGAATGGCCTCCCCACTCCCCCAAATTTTTCTTTTTGAAATAGTCTATATCACTGCAATAGAGGATAAAATTATGAAAGCTGGATTTTTTAATGCAATAGTCAGTGCATTTTAAATTATTGTTATTATTTTAAATATTACTTTATTATTCATTTGCTGAAATATTAACTCCATTTACTGAAATGCAAGCTTTCCAAGTACATGCTTCATTGGAAACAATCTATATCTTTGATTACAGCCTATAACAATGACAACCAAGAAGCTTGCAATAATCTTTATATATTCATCTGCCTTCTATAATACTTGGCTAAAATTTCACATCTAAGCAAGTCATATATTTATCTCAAAGGTCATTCCTTTTAAAGTTTCAGTGTATTTCTGCTCTTAAAGATTTTTCAAAACCAAACTTACATCCTCCAATATTTTGTGGTGAAAGGCACATTTTGCATTTTGAAATATGTTATGGGTACCACCATCATAAGTTCAAATAGTAGCAAACACTAATTTCCCAGACAGATGAAATCAATAAAATGAAATGATATCTAACTTTCCCAATACATGGCAGATATATAGAGAGAGAGCACCAAAATCAAAGTCATGATTCTGTCATTCCGGATATGCATGCACATGGATTTATACACAGAAAAAGAGAGCTATTATCACACACTATCAGTGCACAGCATCCATTAATCATTATCCATTATTCATTTTTATCTTTTCTTCAGGTTCATTCATGAATATACAGAGCCACATACATAGCAAAGAAATTAAAAAAAGACTTTTCCCTGCTTTTCTCTCTACCTACTTAATCATCTGGACTGATATACTGTAGCTAGTACCTCTCATTGCTGTTTATGGGCATCTCCACTGGAGTTCTGCTTGTTTAGTTTCTATTCTTAACATGTCAGGCTTTGTCCCTTATTCTTGCCACTTTAATTCCCTCTCCACCCATGTATTTGGCCTTCTTCCACCTCCATTCCTAATAGATAGTGGCCATGCAATCTGTCCCTCTCTAATACTTTTTTCCCCAATCAGCAGACAATGCTTCAGAACCAAGCACTGGCTTTCGGGTATCTGCATTCTGTAATCACTTGGAATTTTACTGGATCCCAACAAGATAAGAATACTGTGGAAAACATAGTTAAATAATGCAAGATGCTAGTACCAGGATTTTCCCTTTTATCTGTTCCCAGTCACCATTAAAAACAACAACAACAACAACAACAACAACAACAACAACAACAACAACATACGTAATTAATCAGGCACAAATAGCTTTAGTACATCTTGTAGGCACAAAATATCTGAATAAGATAATATTTGTGGACATTATGCCATTCTCTTATTTGTATCATTATTATGATTATTATTACTCTGTTGTTTTCTATGTACACTGAGCGCTTCTGCACCAGCGGCATTTTTTTTGTGTGTGTTATCACACTTGGCCAAATAAAGCATTCTATATGTCAAAGACTTGGGGGAGGAGGGATGCATTTAATGGTTTTTATTTTTACACATATATATCCAAAAGTTTTTAAAACCTTTTAGATACATCACTTCCTTTATTTTTTAAAAAAATTACAAATTTTCTATGGGGAGACCAGTGACTGTTTCCTAATAAGATTCATGAACTTTTAACAGATAATGGATAAGTGCCCAACATCTTCAATCAGAAAGTCTACAACATGGGGTTTCAAGGCTATGGAACCGGTTACTTTAAAAAGAAACTCTGAACGCCTGACCAAGACACAAAGTAGCAAATTATCATGAGCCTGGGAAGTTGGACTTCTATTTGGCAGCTGACAACCCCTCCCTCATTTCTATTTCCAGTGAACCTTAAAAAAATCACTGGAAGCTATATTCACTAGCTATTTTATTAGCTGCATTTAACTGAAGAGTTTGTTTTGTTATTTTTTATTCCCTTAGAGAACCCTATGGAATTCTCATATTCGCAAACATCCTGCCATTTTGGGGGCTCACAAATGAAACATTGGGAATAGTGCATGCTCTTGAATCAGGTTTTTTTCCCTACTACTGCAGCCAGAAAACAACCAAGACCCCATGCCAGCCTTGGATGTTTCTTCTGGTAGTTAGTTACATGATGCACTCTACCCACATTTTTTTCTGCCTGATCTACCATTCAGGAGAAAGCCTGGAAATGTGTATATAAAGCAAGAACATTCAAAATATTTTAAATTATGAAGAAACAAAATCAAAAAGGCTGTTTTATAATTATTATTTAAATAACCTTTAATAAAACTATTTTGAGCATATTGAAAATGTAGTTTAATATATTAATTATATTAAATTTATGCAAAATGAAAATTTGAATAAATTCTATGAGCTGATGGAAATTAGGTAACTGAAAAGTAAAATATCTACATAGCATCAAAATTGTGGAATAATGGAATAATGCAAGACTGGATAAATCTTTCAGATGGCTCTTTATCCTACCAAATTTTGTGACCTTTGAGCATTTCTAGAACAAAAAATCACCTAAGCCATCTTGACTTTAAAACACATAATAAATACACTGTCTTGTGTATACTATAAACCACTAGACAGTTCATTTAAATTGCATGGCAGAGTTCAGTGAATTATTTTTCCTCAATTGCTGATCTATAACTGAACCTTGCAAATTGAATTTGCTCGTGAAATTTAAATAATGAAATAGTCTTAGATTTGTCTGTTTAAATGGGAGAAGGTGAAAAATGTCAGAAGATTGTCTGTAAATAGAGAATAAATACAGGTATCTAAAGTGATATAAATAAAAATGTTGCTGTATAAAATAATTTGGCAAATACCATTAGCAAATAATCCAGAATGTAACTGTAAAAATTAATACCTTTTTTTTAAATAAGTAATAGTGCCTTGGTAAATTTAAAGTGCCATGTATCAAGATTAAGCCTACGTTGTATATGACATTGAGCCCCATAACAATAGTACGGTGCACTATGAAGTTGACACTTATGTAAATTGAAAGGTATGGCTTAATGTGTTTTTGTTTGCAAATCTGGTCAGTGATCGTAATAAAAATATTCATTCATTCATGGCTTTGGAGCATCTCACAGATGAATGTTCATGAGAAAATGCTTGTAGATGAAAGCAATGAAATGTTAAATGGTTTTGATATTTCACATATCAGTGAGAATTGAAGAAGATTCATAACTTTGTTTGAATTGTTTTGTGGATTGTTTTTACTTGCTTTAAAAGAAAATAAGTACAGGCGCATTCCAGATTTGTCTGGAATAGAACTTTACCTTGGGAAAAGCAGTTAATTGCCTTGTCACTTTCTTTTCCAAGGCAGCATTTATAATATCTTAAATTCATTTCATGACATCAAAGTCATGCACATTTTTCAGTTCTTTCCAGATATGTCAACAAGGGCAGAGAATATTGCCCCAACACAGATTCAAGGCAATCAATGTTCAGGCAATATTGTGTGATTGGTGAAGCAATCACTGGTGAAGCAGTAGTGGCCTTTCAGTTGTTTTCATGAAAAAAAAATCCCTCAATTATAAAGACAAAAATAACACTGAGGATGAACTATTGGCAATCACTTATGATTTCAAAATAAGTGTGTAGATAACAAAGTTGGAAATTTATTCATATTTTTTCATCTCTGAATATTATTTATAAATCCGATGATTGCAAAGTTAACTAAATGCACTGAGTTCATAAATTAACAAGAACAAAGTAATGTTATATGGCTGGATTTCATTCATTGCATTAGGTCACTTAAATACACCTATTAAAATTTTAACTTGTTTGAGAATTAATAAACAGCAGAGTTGCATTTAAAGGCAGTAAGGAAAGAAAATGAACTTCATAGATTTGTAAAGAGTAAGAAAGGTAAGGAAAAAAATTGAAAATATAAAATCTGAATCAGCACAGAATACAGCACACAAAAGGAAATAATTCTGTAATTTGCATAGAATATTATAGAATTGTATTGTGGCATAAGAATATAGAACAATTAAATTAAATAGCAACTGTGGAACAAAGCATGAGAAAAAACTGCCAATATACTCTCCAATCAAAAAGACATATGTATATTTTTATTCCATTTTTTTCTCTATGGACTATCTTAATCCAACATATATTGATTTCCCCTCCCTTCTGTCACACCATTTCAACTTCAAAATAACCTGAGAAATAAGTTATTCTCAGACATAGTATGATTGATGGGGAAAGATTAGAACCTGGAATCTCTCACTTCTATACAAAACTTTAATTTCTTTTTATGTTCCTCCAACATTGCATTTAATTGGTAATATAACTTGAGAACTCTCTGATAATACAAATTAATCCATATTTTAGGAATTACCAGCCTTTATCATCTTCATACTGCCATGTACTACAGAATATTGTAGGACAAGTCTCAGGAGACTTGCACCCAATAAAAGGAGGGATGTTGAAGAGAAGTGCATAACAAGACAAAATGAAGGACTTAAAAAAGTATTCTGTCTCAAACTGCTATAAAGAGGTTTAAATTACCATTTATCCTGGAATCTGTAATAAGGACCCTCTGACAAAGAACACAATGTTCTCAACATATTAAATGTATGATTCAGCAGTCTCTGTCATAATTACAAGGTGTTGCAATAACTACAAAAATATACAATGGCTGTGCTAAAATGAGTTGTTTTAAAATGTTATATCCCTGGAAAATTGTATATACACACCATTAAAATGCATAGATATGAACCTCAGTATATGCATCTTTAAAACTAAGTATTTTGTGTTTTATATAATAAAAATCAAACTAAAAATCAAGGTAACAAAAATAGTGAGACTTACTGTATACTTCAAATTACTTTAATAATGAAAAATTGGAATGGAAATATTATATAATGTAAAAATATAAATACATGTCAGGATAAAGATATCAACTAAGGGATATCCCTTAGTTATCTATTTAGTTCATTTTTTACCAAATACCATCCATATATAGTATAAATAACTTGACATATACTCAGCCTAGGCATTTTTAAAAGCAAATTTCTAAACCCTGTAAAACCTAAGATGCAAGGCAAGATATTCAGGAACATTTATAATATACATGTACGTAGAATACATATACAAAGTAATGGAGAAGGATCTTTGGGTTGCTTTTTTCCTTGCCAGTTTTTCAGTTTAATTTTCAAACTATGTATAGAATATGCCAAACTTACATGCATTTGTGACTGGGTAATAAGCAACATATTAAAGCCATAATGTAACCTAGCAAAAAGAGGATATGGTTTTTCTACTCAGAGGGAGGAAGAAAGGGTTAGTGATGGATAGATGAATACTATTGATTTCAAATGCATTCATATTTCCTAAATAGGTAATTGTAATAAACTCTTCTTCTCCAATACCATTTCTGCAGTGAGGGCCTTTGCCTTGGAAATAAATAAATCCATCTTCCACTTTAAATTCAACAGCTATGTGACATTCTTTGTGCTTCAGCTCAGGAATGCAAGACAAAACTTTAAAATGTAATGTAAAAATTATATGGAATGAATGTTGGTTGACATAGAGATGGGGATGTTGGTTGATATACAGAGGAGTGGACCCAGCCCCTGATCAGCTATGAGTTTTCTTTGACTGGCTGGTAAATTGGAGCAGAACTTGCATCTTTCTAATATGGGATATGGGAACTGGTGGAAGAGTCTCTAGCTCTTAAGGTCTTAAATTGTATGAAGTTGTGACTGCTGTATATACTGTGAATGAAACTTTAGATAGTTTATATTGGATAATAGAAAATATTGCAAGGGAATGAGTAATGCGTGCTGTGTTTACTTCCTTTTGGACTGATTGAGTGGCTGATGAAAATCAAGAACAGATTGATTACATCAGCAGTGAGCAAATACGCAATATTCTTCTTTTTTTCTGCATTAATTCTGTTAAATTTCCCAGTCCTCATCAATATTATGCACCCAACAAATAATATGAAATATAACTCTGACCAATAAATAAGATCATTTCTCCTGCACAGTTTTAAATAGTTTTAGAAAACAAAATAATTGGTTCATGCTTAATTATAACCAAATACTCTAAGTAGGTCAGTGTAGCAGTTGGTTGGTTGATCTTTCTACCTCCACTCTTTGCTGTCTCATTTGGGTCCAAACCAATGCTTTGACAATTGTTTTAGCTTTCCTCTCCTCAAATTTCTCTTTTGATGCAATGTCATGTTGCCATTGTAGACGTCTTGTCTTAGCACTTTAGGCTTTTCATGAAGGCATATTTTATTAATTCCTTATGTACTTGGGTATATAACCTAGTACATGGGATAGGATCTATTGTTGGTTCCATTCACAAATATGTTAACATTTCATATCTTGTTTTTTGTGTATCAGTTGCCATTTTGCAGATTTGATTGTCTTTGATCTTTTAATCAGAGATTGAAGTAATAAACTAAAAAATTGTTCCAGTGAACGATGATCGTCATTTTTATGACGATCTAACAATGATCTAGAACCATCCTTAACTATATGTGCAAAATAAATAAATGTTTTCAGCTACTTTTTCAAACATAGCTATATCTGTATATGTTGTTACAATGATGATCAGCATCACCAAGTGGTTCTATTAGGTATCCAGAGGCAATAATCATACACAGGGAGTGCAGGCAGTGCACCAAATGTTTATTTGCTACAAGATTTAAAACACAGAGAAAAGCGTAAATGAAATATTACCCAAATCCTTATGTATTCTGCTACCAGAACCTCCTGCTAGGCAATGGAGGACAGCCCCAGACAGTCCAATGGAGCATACATTTTCCAAAAACGTACATACAAGTCCCCAAAGTCATCGCCTGACATTTATATTTTAAATTTCACTTACTTTTATCAATAAGTTTGTCCTTGGGCAAAGGGACAGGGACATTCTTATTTAGATATTCCTGGGCCTTTGCAGGTGTCCTGTTAGAAAGATACACTAGGTAGAAGATTCATTTACATAGATTTGTGTCAGTTTTCTATATTAGGGGCAAATTCAAGTACAAATAGATAAAGTAGGAAACACAGTAAATTGTTTTAACATTAATGTGAATTTAAAAATATGTCAGCCCACTATTTGTTTCTTTTACATTGCCAATATATGTATATGTGCAGGTATGCAGCTGTTGAGAGAATATGTATTTTCAGTATTGCCAGTAGTAGAAGCTTGGGGGTTGAACTGTGGAATCCTTGGTGCTCTCTGAGCTTGTTTGCTTGCAGACATTTCATTACCCAATTAGGTAATATCATCATCAGCACTGATAATGTTACTTAGTCAGTTAATGAAATGTCTGGAAGCAAAGTAACCAGGCTCAGAGAGCACTAAGTATTCTACAGATAGGGAGATTTTTGCCTAAGGACATTAACTTCATTGGTCCAACTCTGCTGGGAGGAAAAAAACATCTATTTCATATATTTTAATTGTCATGAAAACATCTAAAAAGGGAATGCTGAGAATAATTACTTTAATTGTGATCTCAGAGAATGTTTCAATTAATATTTCATTTTAAGGATTCTCAGTTAATGGTAAGTAGTATTTTAATACTTATTTCACAAATGATGATAATTTTTTCAATTATATTAAATAGCAAACACAACAATTTATCTTCTGGATAGATGTGGAATTTAATTGAATATCGTCCTTTATAGAATGCTTCAAAAGTTTTAATACATTTTTGTTAGTCAAGAGGTTTATACTAAATCCTGAAAAAGAATTTATTGCTCCATAGATGAAAGATGGTATTTAAAAAAATGTGTAACCTATCAATTTTTGAAAAAGCTGAGATTTTTTTTCTACTCTAATAAAAATGATATGTTAGGTTTCCCTTTGGTATATATTGTATTTAATATTTTCCAAGAACAATTTTATGCATGATATAAAATATTTATTTCCCACATTTATAAATTTTATAAATAACTCAAGGTGGATGTCTATGGAGATTCTCAGTCATCCAGGATATGGTTGTCCCAAAGATGCTTTTTCAAGAGGCAACTGGACTTTCTGGTTTTTCTTTGAACACGTTTTGCAAGAAGCTTCTTCAGCTCTCAGAGCTTCAGTTCAATATTACCTTTTTTGGTTTGTTTACTATAGTGTTTGTTCGTTTTTTTAATTACAGCATTAGACATAGAATCGCCATAAGATTTTCTTACAATAATGCTACTCTTCAGTTCAGCTGACTAATTTAACTTCTTTTAACCTTCTCTCTTCTTGCTCTCCAACTCTCCTCTCTCTCATTTTACTTCTTTTGTCCTCAATATACTCTTGCCTTTAAGACTCTTGAGATAGTGAAGGCAATCTTTTTTCATCAAGGTCTACTTTTTCCACTTAAAGGAAAATCTTGCAAGGATAATGATTCAATTTGGTCATTACTTAAGTCTATTTATAAAACAGTGAAGAAGCAAAATTTCTAGTTTGCACAATTTGCACTTACTTAAGTGTTTGAAAAGATGAAATGGCAATATGCAGTTAAATGTTTCTCATCAGACCCTTATTCTGCCATTCTTTGTATTTTCTATTTGTTTTCTTTAGGAATCCATGGCTATTAGCTTGGGTTTCTAAATGTATCTTGAAAGGCTGAATAGGTATATTAATTGCCTTAGAATATATTAAATTGTGGAACACAGTTTAAAGTGGTGCTAAAACACATACACACACACACACACAAAAGAATGAACAAAGACTTGCAACAAAAATCAATAATACCGGTAATAATAAAAAAGTTTCTTTCACCATATAAATAGCAAGAAAAAAAATAAAGGAAACAATTGGTCCACTAAAGAGAGAAGATAGCAAGGAAGTAACAGGCAGCAAAGAGAAAGCAGAGCTGTTTAAAATAATCTTTGCATCAGTCTTCACACAAAAAGAAACTATAGCCCAACCTACGAAAAACATAACTGTAAAAGACAGTCTAGAAATAAAAATTAAATCAAGCAAGAAAATGGTAAGAGAACACCTGACTTTGATGAATATAAAACACAGGGACCTGATGGAGTACATCCCAGAGTACTGAAGGAACTGGCAGATGTTATCTCAGAACCATTGTATCATATCTTTAAAAAATCTTGGAGCACTGGGGAACTACCAGAGGATTGGAAAAGAAGTAATGTGGTTCCCATCATCAAAAAAGGGGAAAAAACAAACCCAGGAAACTATAGACCAATCAGCTTAACATCAATACCTGGGAAGATACTGGAAGAAATAATAAAAAAGCAGATGTGTGAACATATAGAAACAAATAAAGTTATTAGTAGCCAGCATGGGTTTGTTAAAAACAGATAATGCCAAACCAATCTTATTTCATTCTTTGACAAACTGACTAAATTAGTAGACCAGTGAAATGCTGTGGACACAGTATATTTAGAATTTAACAAGGCATTTGACAAAGTAGACCACAACCTACTTCTTCATAAGCTAGAAAAATGTGGGACAGACAACATCACCACCAGATGGATTTGTAACTGGCTGACAAACTGTACTATAATCCTTAATCGTACTACACAGAGGGAAGTAAGCAGTGGGGTACCACAAAGTTCTGTCTTAGGCCCGGTACTCTTCAATATCTTAAAAAATGAAGCAACCTAAAATTGAGGAAAAACTTCCTAATAGTGAGGACAATTGACCAGTTGAACAGCTTTCCTTCAGACATTGTGAGTGCTTCATCACTGGAGATTTTTAAGAAGAGACTGGATAGTCATGTGTCTGAAATGGTATAGGATCTCCTGCTTGAGCAGGGGGATGGACTAAAAAACGTCCCTTCCAGGTCTATTCTGATTCTGATTCTAAGATGGCAAAGCATGTTGGCATTCTATGCTGTAATTGTTAACACACAATTGATTGGATTGAAACATGGTTTTCTGAATCACAGCTTATGCTAAGTCATAATTTATTGTTTACAAACCGCAATTGCTGGGTTCATATATCTTAAAATAGACGTTCTCAAATTTTCTAGTACAATGATCCTCTAAAATGGTAAATTTCTGCAATCCTCTACACGAATAAATTTAAGAACAAATCAAGGAATAAATTGCTGCAATTGATGGGTGGTTTCAACAGATCTATGTATGTATTTTTTCAAAACTCTGAGCTTGCTGTCTATTTACTTGGGCAAGGCTGCTATGGACTTGCCCAGACAAAGGAGGGTGAGTTTTAACAGTTCTGCTTTGCCAGTGAACTAAGAAAGCCTTGAGGTCCAGAGTCACCATTATACCTTCCTTAAACTGAAACCAAACCATATTTCAGTTTAATATGATATGTTATCAGGTATTCATATCTGCTGGGTAGATATATGCATACACATTTTATGGCAATTTTTTTTAACCTCATCAACCATAAAATATGCGGACTTCAACTCCCTGAATTCTACAGCCAGAAGGATGTGAGTTGAAGTTCATACATCCTAAAGTTGCTGAAGTTGAGAAACACTGTTCTATAATCAATAAATGTGTATCTGCCTTGTAAATGGATGCTTGTTATACTCTACATTTCTACTGTGTAATTTAAGAATTTCGTTACCAGAGAAGCAGGTGTTATTTTGTTTGTTTCAGCAAAAGTGTTGAGTATTGCAGCAACTTAAGTAATGGTATACATATTACATTGGAGTATGAACAGGTGCATGGCCCCCTAATGTTATGGATATTATTAGGATGTGTATTTGCATATTAATATTTATGTCTCAATTATGCAGTTTAGTGTCACTTGTGAGCAGCTGTTTCAGGATAGAAAACTTCTGGTAAATTAGAAGAACGGTTTCGAAGGGTGTTAAAATATGGCAAGTTCTTGTAGGCCTTTTTTTTTTCCCCAAGAAAACTTGAAGTTCATTTCTGAGCCAAACTTATACAGATATTTGCATCTGTTACCTTGTATAAGCCCCCTATTTATCCATAAAGAGAGGGGTTTGTGCTTAAATTCTGATGAAACTTTCCACTTATGAAGCAGAAGGAAACTGTGTGCTGATGATGGAAAGCAAGTTGCTATATAATATTGAAAATACTAGATTCCTAAGATCTAATATTTAGTTTTATATAAAGGGATTATCTCTAAATAGGGTTTTTTTCTCATATTCTAAGCATATATAGATTTTTATTTTTTTTCTCTGATAAACTGTGATTAGGGCAACAAACTATCTAGTTTTATAATTTGTATATCATTTCTATTTTATGTGCATGCCAAGAAACTATCTAATTTTCTAGTTGTAAAATTTCTTTACCTGTGGACTTGGAAACAGTTCTGTTTCTCCTACAGGAAGAATTCTATTTGGCCTAGATTTACTGTCCGCAGAGAAACTTCCCCAAAATTGAAAATATGTTGGTTTACACTTCTCTAAAATATTAGCTACTATGCAAATTCTAAAAACTACCCAAAGCAAGTTGAAAGAACATTGTCTCAATGGCCTTCTGTCCTTAAGACATCAGTTCTTCGGACTGGTTTGCTATGTTTACATATATTTTAACATCTACTCAATTATTTTAACACTCCGAGCAAAGGCCCAGATTACTAATTTAAATGAGATTAAAAACCATCAACACAATAGCCAGTTTATCAAGCCCTTTAGTTTTCTTCTGCTTTCTTGGGGGAATGAATTTTAATGTTAAAATTATTTTTCATAAAAATTACTAATATACTAAATATAACATTAGTCCCTGTGAAAGCATTGCAACCAAGCTAATTAGTATTTTGTACTGGGTTTAGAAAACATAGAAAACACTTTGGGGAACATAAAATAGAAGAACATCCCATTTTACTTGTTGGGTATTACTTTTAGATATGCATGGGGTTGCAATTGAAAATATATGTGTATGGCACAATGACCTGAATATCAGAATATTCTTACAGTCTGCAATATCTGAATCAAGTCAGAATAGGACATTTCTCAGAACCATAAAACAATAAAAAGCAAGTGTGGAAGAGCAGGCTTTTTAAATATAATGCAGGTACCTGCTTTCCTCCCTTACCATTTGAGTTTTTTCCCCAATGTTAGCCCTGTAGTTTTACCAAAAAATGGCAACATTGTCACAGATATGGGAGCCTCAAAAACAGCCAAATAATATAAGGTGTTTTTTACTTGAACGGTTGTGGATGTTTCAGAAGAAAAGAAAGTTTAGAGACACAACAGAGAAAAGAAGAATGTGGAAAGGTGCAAGTGATGTACATCTTTAACAGAGAAAATAGAAAACATTTCTCTGTAATAATATAGAATGTAGAACAGCAGTAAAGAACAAAATATAATAATATAATAATTATACTACAGAGTATAGTGAAGAAAGTTATCCATCCATCCATCATCCATCCATCCATCCATCCCTCTCTCTCTCTCTCTCTCTCTCTTCTCTTCTCTTCTCTTCTCTTCTCTTCTCTTCTCTTCTCTTCTCTTCTCTTCTCTTCTCT
>JANHFL010007889.1:21100-31404 GCA_032468155.1 Oxyrhabdium leporinum
CGCCCCCCCCCCCCCCCCGGCTATGGATAAAATAAACTCTATCCTAGTACAAAGATTGTTCAAAACACTGAAAGTACTGTGGCCTTTTTCATGATCAGAAGGACATTTCTGAATACAACAGTAAAGCTGCCAGACCTTGATATTTGAGAGGGAGGACTTGGATCAATCCATTGCCATCTATTTCTCAATTTCCCACAAATGGGCAAAATGATGCCCATATTTATATACATCTTCCCTCACAAATGTGTTTTTTCCCCAAAAGATGCCTTTTCCAGTCAATGTTTCCAAAGCTAAATTGTGTTTCTGTGCATTTTCCCCTAATGTGCAGGCATATTTGGTAAGGTTTGTTTCTTCATTCATTAATTTATTGAGTTACAAACATGAGGAAGAAATGAATCAGGCAAATCCATTCCAGTTCTTGTACAGATTCAGAAGGAGGAGGAGGAGGAAGAGGAGGAGATTCGCTTAACAACCATAGTTAAAAGATTGTAAAATCAGGTGTGATTCACTTAACAAGCCCTTTGCTTAGCAATGAAAATTGTGGTATCAATTGTCATAAATTGAGAACTGCATGTATATTCTTTAGACTCCAATACTGTTCACTGTAGATTTGATGAGGGGGGGGGCAGGCAGGCTCCTCTCCAAATTGAAACACACATTACTTCGCATACTTCAAAATGAGGCAAATTTGTTTTTCAATGTTTAGAAATTCTTCTTCTCATGCTACCAAAGGCTACCTTGGACTTCTGGGCCAGGATCCTACCTCAGTGAAATTCTTTTTATGTTGCAGGCCAATTTTCACACAAGAAATAAGAGGCAGCTCCCTCATTATTAACATCTCCTTGCCTACTATTTCTTTTTTAGCGTTGCCTGTTACAGCTCTTTATAATAATAAAAATCAGTGTTGTTTTACTATTGTTTAAATTAACTGTTTTTCTGCCTTATCGTATGCCACCCAGAGCCACTTGTTTGGCTGATGGGCAGCTATATAAATTTGACAACAAAATAAATAGTTTTGACTATTTAGTTTTGACTATTGCAACACGCTCTACATGGGGCTGCCCTTGAAGAGCATCCAGAAGCTCCAGTTGGTGCAAAATGCAGCAGCCCGCATGGTTTTGTGCAGACCCCAGTGTGCACATGTATCCCCTCTCCTGCAGGAGCTGTATTAGTTGCTGATTTGCTTCCGGTGCAATTCAAGGTGCTGGTTGTCACCTTTAAAACCCTTCATGATTTGGGACCAGGTTATCTAAGGGACTGTCTCTTGCCAGTCACATCTACCCAACCCATCAGAGCGAGGAGGCAGGGAATATTGCAGATCCCATCCCCGAGGGAGATACACCTGGTGGGACCCAGAAGAAGGGTCGTTGTGGCTCTCATTCTTTCTGGAACATCATTTCCCCAGAGATTAGCGCTTCCCCCACTCTAATAGTTTTCCAAAAGGTGCTGAAGATGTGGTTCTGCCAGCGGCCTGGGGAACCCAGAGTGGGATGGAGCCCATTAAATGGCTCGTGTGATCTGCTGTTGTTGGTGTGGGGGGTGGGAGTTGGGGGGTGATTTTGTTATATTGTACTTTATTAATTTATTTGATTCTTTTTGTTAGTTTTTTTGTTTTAAATGTGGTTTTATATTCTGTAAGCCGCCTCAAGTTGCCATGGGCGAATAGGGGGCAATATAAATTCAATAAATAAATAAATAATAAATAATACGGTTATAAATACTACTAAGCATGATAGGGGAGGAATGCAGTGGCTCACATGGTTAGGACACTGGGCTGGTCTCAAACAGCTCACAGAGGTTGGGAACCCATGCACTACAATACCAATTGTCCCAAAGGTGCTTTCCCCCCCCCCAGGAGGCAACTGGACTTTCTTGTTTTTTCTTTCGAAGACATTTTGCTTCTCATCCAAGAAGCTTCTTAAGCTCTGACAGGATGGAGGGGAAATGGAAGGATTTATATTTCTTGTAGGCAGCTAGTCATCTGCATCCTTTTTGAGGTTCATTGAAGCATTTGGAGGTTTATCTGTGTCCTCAGGGTCACCTGAGTTGTGCTCCTGGTTCCTGTAGTCTGTAATTTTTCCTCTGGAAATCCATTCCTACTCTCATACCATTCAAAGAAAAAAAAAACAAGAAAGTCCAGTTGCCTTCTGGAAAAAAAAAACATATTTGGGACAATCATGATCTGGATGACTGAGAATCTCTGCATAAAATGCCAATCATCTTAAAAAAACAATAAATGTAAAACACTTCTAAGGAATACGAGTTCAGTTTTGCTAAAGTAGAGTACTGTTGAACAACAGGATCATTGGATGTTTTGAGGGGTGTGGAAGTACAACAGCAATTCCATCATTTGTGGCCATTATAAAAACATTTCAAAAGAATATATTTTATTCTACAATAAATGAAACTCAAATTCCAAATAAGGGCAGAGATGGCGGAAGAATACAGGTTTTTTTTTTAATATATGGTGCATCATAGTTCTCATTCTGCCCCACTGAAGTCTTTTATGTTAATCAACCATACATTTCAGGGGGAAAAAAATCTGGCTGCAGTTGTCTAATTGGAATCTATTATTTGATCTAAATTTTTTCATTGTTCCATTAATATTTTCACCACTGGTTAAAAAAAACAGTTCTCAGCAATATTTCAACACTTCATTCAAGAATCTCCGCTTAATGGCCTGCAACTCCCACATATGTTTTTTATGCAGCTAAGGAGAAATGGTAGTATATTGTTGTCCTGTCAGCTTAGTCCCTACATACGAGTCTGATGATTGAGATAGTCCATTACTTGATGAAGCAGGCTAAAATAATGTTGGCTCTTCTAGGAGTTTCTATAGGACAGTTTATTTAAAAATCATCTCTAAGACTGTACAGCAACACAGTATTCCAGTCCAAATATGTTTAAGATCTGCCTATCTTCACTGTGTTGAGTTGGATGAGCTGCTTGTTATTGTACTCTATCCATTTTTCATTCAATATTTAGCTCAACTTGCTTCAGTTTTGCTCTGTTGTTTGGGTGGGGAAGGCAGGGGAATGCCTCCTTGATTCTATGCTGCAAGACATGTCTCTGCTTCCCTCACCCCACCCTCCCACCTTGCTTCATCCTGGCATGTGTTCAGCCAAATCTCCTTCTTTGGCAACAACCAGAGTCAGATGCCTGACCCTCACATGGAGGCCGAGTCCTTGTAATATGGGATTATACATGCTTACATAAGATAAAGAGGCAGGGACAGAAGAAAAATAGGTCCCGGGGTGAGGACTGAGTAACAGAAACTGTTAACTTCTGCAGTGGCCTCCGGTTTTTGCTTTTTCGTTTTTTAACTATACAAGTTATGTATTATTTCTTTTGTCTCAAACAGTAGGCGCTAATAGATGTAGGCAAATACAGTACTGAACTCTTGCTTTTCAGTTTTCCACAGGATTTCTCCGCCTTTGAAAAAGGGAGCTTTGTTTTCTCCAAATTCATTCTCAGGCTGCTTCAGAATTCCACCCCCACCCCCCCCAGTTTTGTTTTTGAGCTGATTTGATTGATGGAAGGTGGAGAAGGGTGCTTTTGTGGAGGCTGGTGCTTTTAATTACCTTCCACTCCATCAGGAAATGTCACATCTGATCTATAATAGTTTTACCAGTACTTTTTCCTCCTCCTTCTCCCTTCTGAAAAATAAAAAGTCAAAAGCGATGTTGTCCCCCCCCTTCAAACTAAATAAAAATGGTCAGAGGAAAAAAATGCAGAGGAAAGCACAAGTATGGATATAGTACATAGACAAGTGGAAAAGCTGTGAAGGTCAAAAGCAGACAAGAACGTTTTTTAAGCATTTCTGATATATTTCCTAGATTTCTGTTGTCATGACCAGTAGCCAAAGTTTCACAAATGGTGGACTGGAAAAATTAAATATCCCCTAAGTATCAGACCAACTCCTTGGGAATTAACATGGATGGCTTGCTGTCACTCTGAGACGGGCTTCTTATTGAGCATTATGGTTATGTAGAGTTATTCCAACCTCAAATGCTAAAATATATTTAGCATCTCTTTCCTCTCAGTGTGGTTCATGTCATTCCTACCTTCAGTAGTAGTTCTCCTTCCAAGTCTTAGATGAAATATGAAATGTGAACACAGAACTGTTAAGAAAATGCTATGGTTTATCTGAACAGAATGGATTTCTTACTTTGTCTTAGAAGGGGAAATAGCATGCAAGTGGAAGGGATTTCAAGAAATTCAACTGAAGGACCTTTGCAAATGACAACATTCCAGTGCCTATTAGTCTAGGACAGGGCTGTCAAACTCCCAACCCGCAGATTGGATGTGTTATGCGCTGGCCATACCCACACCCAGTTTAGCGAAGGGGAAAAAAGTCCTGATACATCACGTGATGCTGCCATGACAACATGAATTTGACACCACTGGTTTGGGAGATAAGAGTTTTTGAAAAGAATAGACTAATAATAAGAATATGTAATATATGGATATGTTCCTCCTAGACTTAAGAAGTAAAACCAGGATTCAATGGGAGCTTAAATGTCATGATTCAATGCTTTTGTGAAAGAACTATTATTCATCTAGGACAGAATTGGGTTAATTGATCCATATTGTAATGATGGTGATGAGGATAATGAGATTTATAGACTTCTATCAAAGCTCTGGAGAGGTTGGAGATGTAGAGGATTTTCCACCAATCTGACAAACCGTAGGTTGGTTTTCTGGTAGAGGGAAGTAGAATGTTATAAATGTTATAAATTTACTGTGGTTGCCTAGAAGCTGTGGTTTGAACAGTGTGTTGGAAAGGAGCACTCATTAAATGTTTTGAATGAAATGTTCTGGCACTTAAAACCATTGGCAATTTTTTCATTTGCTTGAGTTCAGTTAATATCCATTAGTGATGGTATTACTCAAACTATCAATAAGGCAAACCATTTTATGCTAAGATAATTAAACATCTTGATCTTATATGAATAGAAAAGAATACAATGCTACTTGGGCTAGGTCAGGGGTGTCAAACTTAATTTCATTGAGGGCCGCAGCAGGGTTGTGTTTGACCTTGGGGGACTGGGGTGGGCGTGGCCAGGGTGCCACGTCTCTCAACATCACTTGTGTTGGAGTGCCTGTGGTGGCCTGAGTGCTCTGCCAGTGAACACAGGCTCCGAAGCTCTGTTTTTGGCTGCGACGGCCTCCTGCAACCCTCTGCCAGTAAAAACGGAGCTCACGAGATCCGGCACGCAAGCCTTGAGTTGGGCTAAGTTCTTTCTTTTTCTTCAGCTATAGCAAGAAATGGCAAAAAAATATCCACCTATTTTTTTAGTGAGCACAGGCTTAAAATCATAACACTTCTCAATTATTAAGTCTATAATAATTCCAGCTTTAAAAGAGCATGGTGGCTCAAGTTGTGTGAATGCTGGGCAGGAGGTTAGCAAGCCCACGTTCAGGAACCAAGAGCTGCAGTGGGGTGCAGTTGAGCTCTATCCTTCACTCCAGCTCTTCCTGGGGACATGAAAGGAGGCCCCAACTAGGTATCTGCAGGACAATGATGATGTCCCCAGCTAATCCTTTCAACCTGGAAGCATCTTGGTGCTTCTGATTTGAATGCAAAAATTCCAGTTTTTAATATAGCATTAAGGGCAAAGTATATTTGAAAACAATTCTTTTCAAACCTCTTGTACATCATTAGGTGATTGTTTACCAATATCCATAAGAACAGGCAAGGGCATTCTTCTCTCGTAGTAGCGAAAGACCTTTTCTCTCAGAGCCTTTTAGCTCTCTATGATCCTATTTGTCCCAGGGGCAAGAAAGGTGTAACGAGATCAGTGCTGATCAGGATCTGACAGACAAATAAGATTTACTTGCTGTATAACCCTCTAACATGTGCTGAATTCTATGTACAAGTAGATTTATGACTATAAGCGAGCCCAAAATTTATGTTGCTATACGACACATTTGTTAAGTGAGTTTTGCCTCATTTTACGCCCTTTCTTGCCACAGTTGTTAAGTGAACCACTGCAGTTGTTAAGTTACTAACATGGTTGTTAAACGAATCGAGCTTCCTCACTGATTTTGCATGTCAGAAGGTCACAAAAGGTGACCAAATGACCCTGGGACACTGTAGCCATCATAAATATGAGTCAGTTACCAAGGGTCTGAATTTTGATCACGTGACCATGGGGATGCTGCAATTAACATGTGTGAAAAATGGTCATAAGTCACTTTTTTTCGGTGCTGCTGTAACTTTGAACCATCACTAAATGAATGATTGTAAGTTGAGGATTACCTGTAATGAGATATCACGAGGAAAGGAAAAGTTGATTCAAACAGGGAGGGAAAGAGGAGAAGCAGCCAGAAGCATTACAATTGGACACAAATTACTTGAACAGGGCTATTACTTTGACGATTTACTCTTGCAACTTTTATTTAATAAAAGCTAAGGCTCTAACTAAAGCTGTATTCCATGTCGAATTGCAGTTTCTATCTCTGATTAGATATCTGGAATAAGCAGGGCTCTCATTTTAGCATTTTTAGTGATCGCTGAGGAATGCTATTAACTCCCTTTTCACTATTTGCACAGAGAATGCCATTGAGAGCCCATCAAAACAATCCTTAAAAAGAAAAAAGAAAAAACCTAATGCAAACCCATGTGGGTGGGAAGCAGGGAAATAAACAACAGTTCCTTGTGGTTCAGGGCAGTCATAAAATCTGTTATTCGAAGCAGTCGGAGAATGTTTTTTATAAAACCCTTGTGGAATGTGATTCTGGTTTAGAAGCAAAGGATGATTTAAAACATTGCATCCGGAAGCCGGTTTTAAAGGGTGATGACCTTTTGGACACAGTCTTCTTTCAGCATTGCCTGAGATGCCCCACGGACTTACCCCAAAGCATATGATCTGAAGATTGTATTTTTATCCTGGTTATCTCTCTAAGGAACAGGCGCAGGCGAATGTGACATCTAAATTGGTTGCCAAGGAGACCATCTGAACCAAATATTCCCGGGCTTTCCAGCTTGGCAAGGTCATTAATATCTGAGTCAATCCCGAACAAGACATTTTCACATTTGTAAGGAATTAAGGCTACACAAAGAATTGCAATCAACCCACTAGCCAGATGGTATCAGATCCCTTATTTAATTTTATATAAAGTGAATGGGATCAGTTTTTCCAACTAGCCTTACAATGTTATAAGAGTCGAAATTTGGAAGTCAGTTCTCTATAGGGCTCTTGGAGCCGTGCTCCCATGTATAGAACAAAGTGATTTAAGCATCATTCACTACATCAGTTTTGCTCGTTTGTTGTTGCCCTTCTCTTATCATAAGCCAGCATGTTGGAGAACTGAGATGTTCTTTCCTTCCATACTTCCAATGAAAATAATTTATTCATTACATCTCTGTATTGCCAAATTTAATGGACACAGGGCAGTAGAAATAGTATAAAATAAAATCCCATTTAAGTATAAAATCAATAAAATAACATCAGTAGAATAATAAAATAATACTAACGAGAACTGTGGTGTCAGTCCTAGTCAACATGACAGCAAGAAGAGTTTTGTATTAGTCAAGGTCCAGAAAAATGCTAGGGCAAGAGTCAAAGGAGTTCTTAATGGGAAACTGTTATGGCCCTGCAGTTGAGTGCTGCTGGCATATTGTTAAAGAAGATTGCTCTATAGGGTACCGTTTAGAAAAAAATATAGCAGAATATAACTCAGAACCATCAGTTATTAAGCAGCTATAGATTTCTTTTTGAATGAGTTCCATCAATTTGCCCAGCTATGACTGAGTTTGAGGAACTTTATTCTGCTAAGTTTTGGAGCAGAATCACGTGAACAGTGTTCCAGTTCACCGAATATATATCAAGTGCCATTTGTATCTTTAGGAGTGTAAATGAGAGACCACATATTTAATCCTTGCCCATAGCAAACATTTTGATAGATTTTCATACCGGAGAGCCTATGTATCAATACCAACTTAGTTTCTGCTTTTGAACTCTTCTAAGATGTCTGTATGAGCACTGTGGAAACAGAAATCTTTGGTTAAATCTTTGATAGGATGAGTTCTGCATTTATCTGTCTGTCTATCTATTATCTATCTATCTATATTTTTTATTTGCTTATTTGTATTTAGCAACTACAATTGGGTCCAACAATTGGGTCATTAAGCAAAGCAGCTACTTATGATCTTCCCTCAGTTTTGTTTTGTTTTGTTTTACAGACCTGCCAAAGTTGTAATTGTGAAGATTGGCTGTAAAGCTACTTTTCATTACGATTGTAACTGCAAATGGTCACTGCCACAGCCTGGTTGCAAACAGCTCGTGGACCAACAGTGGGCTGTGGCCCAGGGGTTGGGGACCCTTGGTCTACTCTAGGGATCCTCAGGCAGGATCATCTTACCCAAGGCTTAGTAATAAGTGATACTGGTAGAAAGGAGAGTACGGTTTCTCAGTTACGCAAGAGATAATTAATGTCCAAGGCTCATAGGCCTCTAAATTACAAATCATTCAGCTCCTGGCTCCAACCTTTGGCTTTCTTCAGCCATGCTTGCAGCTGTGTTCTAGGAGCAGTGAAACTAGAATGCAGGATGTGCTGCTTGAGGCCAGTCCTGAAATGAGAGACAAAGGTGATTTCTTATTTATTTATTAGATTTTTACCCCATCTTTATTATTTTTATAAAACCATTATTGTTTCTATCACTCTTTTATTACTCTTTTACTCACGTTGTTATTGTCATGCATGTTTAATGGACCACATTCTGCTCTTAATTTTAGTTGCTTGCTGAAACAAAGATTTTAACCTTGATTTGTTTTTCCTTAAGTGCCATGAAATGCACCCTTTGAATTATGGATTAGAGTGGTCCGTGACTCAAATCTATCCGATACATGCCATTTGACATTACTTAAAGCAGAATGCAGGTACTGGAGAAAGCAGCTTTGGTCCTTCAGTTTCCATGGATTTTGTTCGAAAGCCAGAAGACCACTTGAAATTTAATGGCACATTTTTTTCAAATACAAGGCATGAGCGAAAGCTGGAAACTTTATTGGAAGCAGAATATATTTAAAGCAGCATATAGCCTCACAGTTTTTATTAATAGAGTGATTCAAGGGTAAAGGGAATGTCAATTGCCGCTCTAGGTCCATTATTTCGGATCATCTCCAACCCTGCTTTCATATTTATTATAAAGACAGCAACGCAAGCCATCACAGCAGCTTGGAAGTAACACAATACTCAAGGAGCACAAGAGAAAGCATGCCAAGTGAGATATAAAAGACCCCCACCCAACATATAATGATATCTAGCTGCTCTTAGGAAGAGCAAAGAACAGGAAAGCTAAAATATGTGCCCCCTACTATAGGAAGGAGCTAACACGACCTATATTCTAAATAACAAGCCCATTCCAATATGTGAATTGGTCAGGATAGAAGTCAAGGACAACAGAAACAGGAGAACTCTACAAACCCACTGTGGAGAATTGCTATGGAAACAGCATTTTGTAGGTTGTTAGAAAGTAGATGGACTTCTGGATGTTTTCACATTCCATCAGGAATTCCATGCCTATCCACAAAGCTTACTCTATTGTCTTCCACAAATGCCTCTCTCCCATTAGCCTTACCTACCTCACGTGTGGCATGCCTTGAGCGGCTTGGGGAAAGGGCAGGATATAAATAGGATGTGATAAAGAAGGGATTAGACTTTAAGCTGATTTTCTATTCATTGAAGGGGGAATTTCTACTAATTCCCATTTCCACCCATGTCTTTCCCCTCCACATTGTCCGCTGGTCTTTCTCACTCTGCCACTTTCCCCAGGCAAACTACTGGAAATGAGGATATACAGTCCAGCAGAGATGTGAAACTCTCAGGGTCTCCTACTGCTGGTGTGGTAGAGGTGATGGTAGTGGAGAATGGATATGATTAAACGGGAAAACATAAGCAGGAAACCCTGCTATTCCTTCAGCACAAACTTCAGATTTATTTACTTAGTAAAAATTAGGATCCAAGCCATGTGCGTGTTTTTAAATGAACTTTTCTTGCCATTTGCCATCCTACTGGTATCAATGCTGTTAAGGCTGCCAATTCTTCTTATAATTTGTTATTTTTTTATTAAGTTTTTTTATTTTTACTTTTTACAAACATATCAATGCGTGAACAGTGTGGCACCCGTGTCATACATTTTGATATAAATAAAATAGTGTTAATCATATTTCTTCCATTTAACAAGCTTATATATCAATTTTTATGTCAATCACCATATTCTGTATGTCATAATTCTAATAGTAATACACATATTTTTATTAAATTATAATCTTTCATTATTTAGTTATTTAATATTTCAA
>JANHFL010007889.1:31504-51481 GCA_032468155.1 Oxyrhabdium leporinum
AATACCGTCATTCAAATTCTAATTTCCCCTCTTATTATTACTTCTCCTTATTATATAAAAATGTGTATTTTATTAATTCCCCTGCCTCTAGTTTCGATCCCTATTCTATCTTTGATTATGCCACTACTATTCAAACATATTCCCTTTAACCATCATCTCTTACCCGCTTTAAAGCTTTAATTGTTCGTTTCTTAGCTTGCCTCCCATATTTCTCTCTTGGATCTTTATTTCTGTGTGCTTCCACATCTTGGCTACTTATTTTAAACATTTCTCCCTACTTTGCCCTTCTCGGTTGTCTAGTTTCCAAAATATCTACTCTTGCCCTTATCTCTCTCCCATAAGAATCTTCCTGATTCTCCGGTTCCTTTTATGATTCCCTTGGAGTACTCTCCCCTTGGCTTATGTCATCAATCCTTATTATTTTTATTATTGTCTCCTCCTTATCGTCTTGTTTCATTTGCTTTGTCTGTTCCATTTTTTCATCTACTTTTTCATTTAGCTCCTCCTTTTCCTGGGCGTCTTGATCACTCATTGTCCTTTGTGTTATATTTCCAAGCATTCCATCTATGCTCTCTATTCAGTTCATAATTTCCTTAAAACGTCTTGTCAGCGTCTCCCTTGTACTTTGAACTGCTGACGCCATCTCTTCCCAAATGCACTCTTTTCTCTTTGATGAAGCATCTCATTAAATTTTATTGTGTCCCTCTTTTGTCCAATAATCCAAAGACCATATATGCAAACCTATAGTCACTTCTCAAAACGTTCAATATTCTTTGTATCCTGAAGTTGATCAACCTATTCCTCTGGATAGTCCCATATGTTTTCCAGAAACTCCTTATGTCCCTCTATAAATTCAGTCTTGTATTGTAATCTTCAGGGATCATTCACAAACTTCAGTTTTATTTACTTAGAAAAAATTAGGATCCAAGCCATGTGTGTGTTTTTAAATGAACGTTTCTTGCCATTTGCCATCCTACTGGTATCAATGTCATTAAGGCTGCCAGTTCTTCTTATAATTTGTTTTTAGTAATAGAACTAACTTAGTAGTATATCTGTATCAACTTCCACACACACATAACCACACACATGAGCGTGTGCACGCACGCACGCATGCACACACACACACAAACACACACACACACCACAAACACTGTCAGGAGGCAGTCCTCATCTTTCTGTTTCTGGAGTCTAGCCCATCAAAGGCCACTGTAGACAGATAGAGAAATTAGCGTAGGTGGGGATTTGATATGGTAGTGGACTTGCCACTGGAGGCACCAGACATGTGGACTTGGCTATCAGCATGCAATAGCAAAAGGCAGTGCTGGGCCATTGGCTTCAGCCTGACTGGGCCACCTGGTGCTGCCAGGTTTATCAACAAGATGCCACTAAACAAGTCAGGGTTTTAATCCTGTTTTTGTTGACTTAGAAATAATTCTAGCTGTTTACTAGAGTTCACTTTCCAGATAGTAAGAGCAAAACTTGGGATTCAAAGACAGAAAGATGCTTTGGAGTGTGCTAAGGCATCCATGTAGCATTTGTCAGCAATTCTTTGGCTTAACCTCTCTTTCTTCGGTATCATACCAAATTTGATGTTCAGCACAGCTCCATAATATAAGCTTTATTCATTAAGTGTACATGACAGTGCTGATCTGTGTCCCATGGTCAGATAAATAGCCTCAATGCAGTCAAAACACATTAATGTATTGCTGGCTACTCTAGAACAGCCTCCTGGACTGCCAAGCATCTTGAGGAAATAGTTGGTGTTTGCTCTTCTAGTATTAACTCTGGGCACTTGCACAAGCCCTTGTATCACTTTTATATTGTTGTGAAATTGTCCTCATTGGCACATTTTATCGCTTTCCTGAACTTAGCAGCATTCTCTTCACTTGCCAATGAGAGGGTACCAGATGATATATTGGCCCACCCTTGTAATTCCCTCATTGCATTTGTTTTATGCAACAAAGGAAAACAACAATAATAATTAACCCACCAGCAGAGAGAGAGAGAGAGAGAGAGAGAGACAGACCCATCCCTTGGAGCAACTGAGAGTTAGAGAGTGGCTGTGGCTACAGAGGACAGTTGAGAGATCCCAGGAGTTAGAGGGTGGGAATTCCACTAATGGAAACCTTCCCCTTTTTTTCAACTCCAGAGACAACGGGCACATTCACATTGGCAGGTTTTTCTGGTGTGAGTATGGGCCATCAACCATCACTAACCATTTCTCAATGGTTAGAATAGATGAACTCATTTTCTGTTCATCAGCAGATCTCAAATGTAGTCTGTCTGTATTTTCTTAGCAATAGCATTCCCTCACCTGGATCAATGATGGTCATTCTGCAGCACTCTAATCTATACCGCTGGTACTGTTATTAATAATATTTCAGGGGCATAAATACTGTACTTGTAAGGTTTGCTTGAGGTGCAGAGGTTTACTCAGCCATTTTTAATCACTGTTTTTCTTTCCCTGAGCTACTCGCTTCTTCACTGAGCTTTTTTTAAAAATTCTACCTATACCACTGAAACACTGGACCTTCCTCCCTTTCCTCCCTCCTTCCTAAATAGTCCAAATGAATAACTATTGCAAAGTCTCGAAGCAAAACAAAACACCAGTTAAAATGTATTTTAATTTAATTTAAAAATGTAGGTTTTAAAACTGGTTAGTTTCTGCATGTTAGGCAAACATTATATAAGCCCTCTACAGTGCTAGAAGACTTCTGCAAGTATGGCTGCAGCAGGCATTGAACCAAACTTGGGAAAATGTAAGCAAGGAATTTTCATTTTAAGCTGGTTGCTGGGCCTCTGCATAGGTGAATTGTAATGCCTAAGGAGTGTATGTGTTTTGAGTGTATTTAACTTTGTTGGGAGGGCACCATAGCAGAATCATCCAAAGTCACACTTGCCAATAGTTCAGACTGAACATCTGCAAAATCACTACTAATGTGGCCAGCTTTATGTCTACAGAATATTCTTAAGTTGACCCAAATTCCCAGGTGTTCAGCTTAGAATCAACAGTTTACATATAAATTAGTTTTATGACTACAATAGCAAAGAAGGTTGGTGGAATCAATTGGCGTGGCCTAATGTCTCAACCTGGTGCCTTGCAGATTTGTTGGGAGAAGAATTATCATAATTCCCAACACCATGCTAGAGATTCAGGCCAAAGATGGAAGCACAAATATATTGAATTCTGTGCCTTCCAACCTATTGGAAGATACCAGGTGAATGAAAATGTATGTTATAATTAGAATGGCACTGTCCAATCATCACTCAGTCATCAACTGAGTGAATTATCTACAGATACAATCTTGTAGCTGTAGATACAGTAATTGGGTGTAGATAATTGTATGAATTATCAGCTCTCATCCAAGCTCAACTTGCAAGACTCTGGAGAACATAAAATGGAAAAAAGTAATACTTGCTTGAAAAACCATGGCTGTCTCTTTTCATTATTATATCTATTTCATATGTCTATCCCAAAATAGTACCTTTGAGGTATTGTGAATATGAGAATTGAATTTAATCAGATTTGGAGAATACAAGTTTGTAACAAGTTCATTCACATGGTACATTTCCTTTGTCAGTTCATTAACTTCAATATTTAATGCTGTTAACAATATATCCCACCTTGAGATCATCTGCAATTATGCAGGATAGTAATAGACTGATAACTATCTATTTTTCTCCAAATACGCATGAGGGAGTGAGTAAGTGAGTGAATTCTTATTGTTTCTACTTGGAATAACTGCTGTTCATCTGATCTATATGAAAAGATGTTAGCAGGAGAAGAATGAGTTTTGTCCGGATATGATAATGATCATTCGGTGGGCCTAGGGAAACATCTTGAAGGTCGATGCTTATTGACTGAAAAGAAATCATCTAAGCTGAGCTGGCCTGCTCTACAAAGGCTAGGTATCTCCTCATTTGAGAGGGATCTCACCAGTGCTTGAATAAATATTGACTGTAATCTATCCTCCAGTTTCTCATAAATGTTCTTCCTCTGTTTTACTGCCTCAATCTCAGAATGGATTTGAATTTCTGATGGTAGTACAAGAGTTCTTGTTGCAAAATGGATTTTATTGTTTTTTATTCCTTTTAATATATATATTATAACTATAGGTTAATTTGGCACACGGTATTTTTCAGGAACGTGGTGTTTCTATGTAAGTCATTTGCAGTTCCCCTCCTCCTACATTTTTTTTAAATATTTGCTTTGCATGCCACTCAAATTAATTTGACCTAAGTCAATTTAATTTTTCTTTCATGAATAAAAAATTTGATGGTCTCCATCAAATGCTTTCTGATTAACACACACATGCACGCACGCACACACAACAAGTAGAATTTGAGACTGTTTTATATATCATTGAATGAAATAGAACAAATAGACATAGAAAATTTGAATGTCAACACAAATCCAAAATTGATTTTGTTATATTGTACTTTTGAATAAACATGGTGAAGGCCACCCCAGGACATTTTGAATGGTGACACAGTGGCCTATGAATATGATCACTACACAACCAGGCAAGGTCTGACCATGGTTGGTCATTTAGTGTGTTTTAGACTTCTTGCACATTTCGAAACACAGGCATTTGATTTGCCTGCATTATTGTTCACATAGCTAAATAATATAGTATGAAACCTTAATCCTTTCCCTTTCTTAGAACACAGATGATATGTTAGTGAATGACATATGAGAATAGGTCCTGTACAAATCTTTGGCTCGTACACAGATATTGTGCTATGTCACAACTGCTTCTCTAGGGAGCTCTCCACATAGAAAGGAATGTTAAATGCTGAAAATATTCAAGTTTCCTACTTAGTCAACAGTCTTCTTGAGGGGAGCTATCATTCAAAGGCAAATTTGCTCTGCCCATGTGATTTTGACATTTATTTCCAAGAAGGTGTTCCCATAAAAATGTGTCTATATGTTTGTGTATATGAGAGAGAGAGATGGGGACTGGCATATTCCCAGATGGCTCCATTGGTGACAAACCCCTTGATGTCCTAGTCTTATTGAAATGAATGAAGGTACTTTACATGAAAAGATTAAAAGCTTTCTCACACAATCTTATAAAGTATTGTTCCACTCCTTCTAAACCATACTCATTGGTTTGCTGTACCTAGGGCGACCCTCTATACCAGGGGTGTCAAACTCGATTTCATTGAGGACTGCATCAGGGTTGTTTTTGACCTTGGGGGGCTGGAGTGGGCATGGCCAGGGTGGGCATGGCCAGCTTGACATCACTCATGTCGGGGGCGCCTATGATGGCACAAATATACTCTGCCAGCGAAAACAGGCTCCCAAGCTCCATTTACATATGGGATGGCCTCCTGCAACCTTCTGCCAGCAAAAACTGAGCTTGGGAGGGAAGTGGGCAGCCCTTTCAAGCTCTGTTTTCAGCTGGGATGGCCTCCTGCAACACTGCCAGTGAAAACAGATCTTGTGAGGGCTGCCCACTACCTTCCCAACCTCCGTTTTTGCTGGCAGAAGGTTGCAGGAGCTATGAATTCTGGAAATTGAAGTCCACGTATCTTCAAGTGGCCAAGGTTGAGAAACACTGCTCTATACTTTGATCTAAACTTTATGGAAATCTTGCTTTTCACAAGGTGGTGTGAGTAAGTTGCTAGTCTGTCTTTTAGCTACAATCATGCATATTAAAATAATGTTTAAATTGCTGGAGCTTTCTGGAACTATTCATCTGTTTTATCATGCATGTTAAGCACATTAACAAGATAAGGGATCTAACTTTTACATTGTATGGACAATCTTTTTTCTGTACCAAACTTCATTTCCTCAAGGTAATCAGTGGCATGACTAGAGGCAAAAATATATATATGGACACTGGACACCTATTCTCTGTCTGACCCTGTTTTTTCTCTTCTGACTAGAAAGCTGTGGAGAATAAAAGTCAATTCTTGAAATGAACATATGAAATTAATCTGAGACCCATCCCCAGTTTAAGATTTTTTCTGATCAATAAGCTAGATTACAGAGAGCAAAATCTTTCTATTACGGAGTCAGTTTTTAGTGATCTCTGGATTATACATTGCTTCAAACTAGGACTTCTTTCAAGATCCAGAAAGGAAGCTGAATTGGTACTTTCACAGAGCATTGTTTTTGTTTTTTAAAGAATGCAATAGATATGCTGAAGCTCAAGGCTACATTGAAATAACCAATGTGCAATCAATTTAGCTAATTGATACTACTGAATTCACTGAGAACTCTTTGTGACTGTTATCTTATTTTTATTCTTCCCCAATCACTCAGTAAACTCTTTTCCTCAAATCCCTGGACGATTGGCACCACTGTTTTTAAGGGAGAATCTCTCATTAAAAATTTCCTGTGTATAAATTTCATTGTTGCAGAATTAACTATTTCATGCTTGATTAAAAAGCAATTTATATATCAGTGATTTTAGTATGAAGGTAATGAATGGAAAATGTATGCAATAAAAAAGCAACAAAATTAAGAAAGACATCATGTTTTTAAACCTAGTCTAATTTTTCTGCTTCATTATTTTCTCCCCTGAATTTCATGCTTAATAGCAATAATTTTGTTTGCCAAAGTCCATTATTACTATTTGTTATTATTATAGCCAGTTTGAGATTGTAGCACTATGGCTGCAATATAGGACTAATTACAAAAGCAATCTGAAAGACTGACTTTTAAAATACACAGATACAGATGTTGCCTCCTCTTGTGGTTTTGGAAGCAAATTCTTCTTGCATATGATTGTTTGTTTATTTGTTAACTTTATATGCTACCCATCTCACCAGCCAAAGTAGGTGGCTCACAATGCGGGATTGACTATAAATTCATAATCTGTTGATCACTGGCTTTGGTTCTGCTCATCAATAGCAGGTAGGTCTCAACTTGTCATCTCCAAGGAAATGCCAACCTCAGCAGGAAAAGGTTCCCCGCCCCTGTTGTTGTTTCTTTATGAAGAACTGCTTTTTCTTCATATTCTTGCCCAAGGTTTGCACAACTTTTCAGGATACACATTAGCAAAAAAAAACAAAAAACCACCCTGGCACAATGCCCAAGATCTCAAGAAGCTTGCTGTATAGGCCCTCTTTTGCATGCAAGGAGAATCGAAATTAATGCCATGCTTTGTTTTGTTCAAACTGTCTCCCCATGTTTTGCACAGTATTTCAGAATGCACATTAGAACAATTCTTGTACAATTGCTGGGGCAATATCTTGCTATATAGCTGGGTGGATTATGAATATTCCTTGCACAATATTTTATAAAAATATCACTAATGCATTACGTTCTTTGTTAGATCCAGCTTTTTCTTTGTACGAATTATCAGATACTTTTGCATCTGGGATGGTTAATTTTTTAATCCTTCCTTCCTTCCTTCCTTCCTCCCTTCCTTCCTATATATTTCTGTTACATTAGAAACATGATGGCACAGTGGTTAGAATGCAATATTGCAGGCTAATTCAGCTCATTGCCAGGAGTTTGAGCCTCACTGGCTCAAGGTTGACTCAGCCTTCCATCCTTCCGAGGACAGTAAAAAGAAGAACCCAGATTGTTGGGGGCAGTTTGCTGACTCTGTAAACATTTAGAGAGGGTTGTAAAGCATTGTGAAGTGATATGTAAGTCTAAGTGCTATTGCTATTTACTGGATTTGAAAAAAAAAGATCTATTAAAGTTCTGAAGGGATTTCTGAGAAGTGACCAGAGAAGGACAAGTTTCTCTTACTTGATTTGTAAAACAGACTTGTTAAAGTTTTGAAAGATCTTTTGGGAAAGAATTTTTAAAAATAAAAGAAGAAATCAAACTGTGGGACTCTATTTGAAGGTGTTAAGAATTAAGATTGTTAAAAGTATAAGGAAGGAATACAAAGTTGGCTTGTTCAATCTAGGTTAAAATAGATAGTTATATCTGACAACATTTACTGGATTTTTGCTAATAAGGAATGAATGACAAAGATTTTGGATTCTGTTTTTAGTTAAGAGATAAGCTAAGAGGTGAGGAGAGTAATTTAATTTGTTGTAATTTGCTGTAATGTTGTAATTTAAGAATGGCAATATATTTACTTACAATTTGAGTTGGGGTGAAGGAATGAAGTTATTTTTTTATACTATTTTTATATATTTTGTACTCTATGGTTTTTATTTTTTTTACTGTAATCTCCAATAAAATTATTTGAAAAAAAAAGACTGAGATTAAAATATAGGACCTAACAACCTCGGATACCTTGCTTAGAAAATCCACCATTAGAAAAGCTTTGAGATTTTAGTTGGCTTCACTAGTTAAAAACTGTATTGCAATAAAATAATTGAAGCCTTTGGAAACTAATAACCAACATAAAGCACAACCTTGCCCAGATGCCATTCCTCAACAAAGGAATTGCAAAGGGAAATGGCTGGATAAGTGGGGGTGGGGGTAACAACACATGAAGCCATTACTCAATTATAACAGAGACATGTAAATTGACTTAAAATGTTTTACATACATTGCATAAAAAGGACTTTCTGATAAGTGACATTTATCAATGAAGAAAAATGTTTGGAAAGTGGTGCTTTAAATGCTTATCACATCTTATATGTTTTCCTAAGAACTGCCACAGATCCTGCATCTCATATTCATTTGAACCTACTTTTCACCATTTCTCTTTTATAGCTGTGTATATTTCTATTTGATCCTTTAGAGGAAAGCACTTGATGCATCTGATAAAGGAGGCTCCAGGAAAAAAAATGACACAATTTATGAGTCTTTTAAGTGTGGTAATATTCGGTTCTTTTCCTTACAGAGTGGAAATAGCCCTCCAGATTTCACTTTCAGGCCCTCCTGAAAAGTGTTACTTGTTCCTCTCCTGCAAAGCTGGTGTCAGATCACTGAGCCATCATTTGAAAAAGTTGTAAAGATAGCAGCACTGTTTGTTATCTGAAGAAGCCTTCTAAGGCATTTCTAAAACATATCCAGAACAACGTATAGTGATGGCATACCATGTTTCTACAAAGAACAGAGCAACAGTCACATGCTAGTCTTCCCACACTTGTATATCTTTTGGAAGGGATTGGGGTAACACTGATCCCCAGGTGCCAAGAATGAAGTGTTTATTCGTTAGGTTTCCTGCTTTCAGACTGGCAGGACATTCTGTTTTTCCTCCCAAAGAATAAAAGAAAAACAGTGGCATGTGATGCTTTTTTTCTTGTAACCTCTTTCAGTTCTGCTGTGAAGCTCAGTGGGGGAAGAATCATTAACTGTAATAAAGGGCACTGGGTTTGCTCGTTTCCTAGTTTTTCTACCATCTTTTATTCTTTTTCCTATCACGGACATTTTAATTGTATGTGCATATTTGTGAACTGCTGGGAGTCCCTAACTGGATTGCAGCAGGATATAAATATAATAAATAAACTTTTTCTGACCACGTGATCAACAGCAAGATCGCAGAGGTTAATACTGAAATGCGTCTGTTGCTTCTTTTGGTTTTATAATTTTAATGAGAAAAAGTAATAAAGCTGCTGAGGCTTTTTTTTAAAATTTATAACCACAATGTCTTGGTTTTGCTTTTTTATTGTTAATTTTTCTCTGCTGACACAAAATGACAGGTAGTTCTTGACTTATGACCACAATTGAGCCCAAAATTTCTGTTGCTAAGTGAGACAGTTTTTAAATGAATTTTGCCCCATTTTTACCACAGGTGCCACAGCTGTTAATTACTGCAGTTGTTAAGTTAGTCACAGGGTTGTTAAGTGAATCTGGCTTCCCCATTGACTTTGCTTGTCAGAAGTTCACAAAAGGGGATCACATTGAATATATATAGTTGTGTTAAACCTGCTAAAGTGAAAATAACCTTTAGATGACTGTCAGAGTGCACACAGGTCAGACAACCCAGGAGCAAATACAGCACACAGGTTTGCATCTACAAATAGTGGTTTTTATCCTAAAAAACATATATAAACACAACTACTTTTTATACAGGCCTTGATATACAGGAGCAAACAGTAACCGACATCACGGAAGCACACACTGAGAGAGAGGACACGCCCCCACAAGGTCTCTCATATATTACAGCAGTCCAATAACCCTGCTGACTCATTGCTACTGTTGTATCATCATTATAGCTTTACAATATCACAGCATTACAACCTTACAGCAGCTGGTCAGCTGTTAAATTAGCATTACCCTGACAATGACCCTAGCTGTTAACTTCAACTGTTTTGGAGGGAAACTTAGAACATTCATATCTGGGGGGCTTTTTCAAGTAGTATGATTGGTTGAGGCCCTGTGGGCCTAGAGTATAAATTACACCAGGCATTTGCCTGCTGTTCCTCAGTTCCAGTTTTGAGTCAATAAATGATGTTGTAGCTATGCTGGTCTGCTTCTTGTCTACTGAAGCCCACTACACAAAAACATGACCCTGGGATGTTTCAACCATCCTAAAAATGGGTCAGTTTGTCAAGAGTCTGAATTTTGATCATGTCATCCTGGGGATGCCACAACAGTTGTCAGTGTGAAAAAATGGTCATAAGTCACTTTTTTCAGTGCTATTGTAACTTCAAATAGTCATTAAATGAACTGTGGTCAGCTGAGGACTACCTGTACTGGAATCTCAGTAACATATAATGTAACAACATTGCAGTAAATGATGAAATATCAAAATAACAATTGCATATTCAATTTAAGCCACAGGTTATTTAGGACTTTGGTTAAAAAGTTACCACCTCTTTAAAGCTGCTTTGAAATCTAGTAAGAACCATTTTCTTATTTTGACCTGGAATATATTCCACAGATTAAGGGTGGCTATGGAGAAGCCTCTGTACAGGTCATACAACACTCTTTAGACAAAAGGAAGTTGACACATTATATATTAGCTTGCTTTGTGAAGTCAACCAGTACAAATTTCTTTTATGTCATGTTGCCCTTCTGTATAGGAGAAAAACATCTTTGTTAGCTTCATGGCCATTCTGTGAACTAGACCAGACTGAGAGATAATGACTGGCCCACGTTCAGCAAGTGATATTTGCAGATAAAAATGAATGTGAATGTACGTTTCTTATCTAATACTCTATCCCCTATTTCACACTGTTCCCATTTTAGTATATGTTCAATATACTCCTGCCTCTTACTGAAATTGAAGAATAAATGCAATTTCTTTGGGCAATTATCTGTGAAATTCTCTGCTGCTGGAACACATTAATTGCCAAACTGTGAAAGTCTTTTTAGACAATGTACATTCGTTGTGAAATGCTTATTAGTGCATTTATCAATTTACATTGAGCCTATATTGAAAAAGATGACAGCTGATAATGGGGAATGTTTGCATTTTCTATCCTATACTATTAATACTTCTTCCAAAAACAAAATACAAGGTTTGCTAGCAAGACAAATTAGAAGGCTGTATATATTAGTTTGATGTTGTTTCTAAACAACTAATCTCCTCATAAAAACACAGCATTTAGATTCCAGGAAATAACTGCCATAGACTTGAAGACAACATCTAGTGTCTCTTGGCTGATCTTGAAAAAGCAGCATCAGACCTTGGACAGGAGACCATCAGAAAATTCCAGGACTTTAGACTAGATTGGGAAATGTTAGAAATATCTGCAGCATTGTATTGGTCAAGGTTCAAACTTCAGCAAACGCTGTAGGAAAACGCTGAAAGAATGGCTTCTGTCCTTCTTTCTAACCCCATTTATCAACAATAAATGGAAAATTGACTGCATTTTCTATCGTGTAATGAGGTAGTATTACACACAAACATGAACACACACACTGGGGAGCATAGTGTAGACCAGGAGTCTCTAACCTTGGCAACTTTAAGATTTGTGGACTTCAACTCGACTTCAGCTTTGCTGGCTGAGGAATTCTGGCAGTTGAAGTCCACAAGTCTTAAAGTTGCCAAGGTTGGAGACCCCTGGTGTAGAATGCATGTAGTTTGCTCTGATCATCTGACCAGAAGGGAGGTGATTCAGGTGGAAGAGTAAGAACATTCCAACACATTCTTTACTGGATCCTCCCTTAGCGGTGCATTGGGGATTTTTGTCTTTGTCTGGAATGTTTTCTCTCTGCCTAATCTAACCCATTTTTAAACCTGACATTTCTTTTGCTATCTTTTCCCATGATGCCAAGTTTGGTCTCATTCTGTTCAAACTAATAGGCAGAAAGATGGAATCCTGAAATCTTTTTTCATAACTTGTTCTCAAAATTCTGGATCTTGGAGTTCTGTGGATTTCTTGAGATATACCTACTGCTATCAAGCTGCTACATTCTGGACTGACTATAGCTTCTGAATGCTCTTCAAAGACAGTCCCATGTAAGACACTTTGCAACAATCCAATTGACTAAGGTTTAGCTGCAGGGAATATTCTATTTATAAGTTAATAGGAAGTAAACACGAAGTAAGGGACACAAATCTCTTAGTGAGTAAACACTCTCAGGTCAAGTCCTTTACAAGATCATAATTCAACAAGTAAGGCCTATGCAGTGTCTATAACAGGCGTTCCTAAACTTTGCAATCAAAGCTCTCTTTAGTGTAATCTTAATAGGGATACCTTCCCTAAAAATCCAAACACTAAAATAAATACAAAATAAACAATGAAAACAATACAATAAAAATTTGGGATAGGTGGATTTTTTGGAATTATTGTAAAATGTACAACTGAAAGGTTATTCTCACTCTTCTGGACTATGTCTGCACTTCCCCAAAGGAGGTACACCTGACACTTTGGGAAACTCTGGCCCATAGTCTCATCCAGAAAACCACCATGCCCCAGCTTGAATATATCCTACTAACCATGTAAGAACGTATCTTCAGAATGAAGCCACCATTTCATAGCAGACATCCCCATTCAGACATTTGAGAATCCATGGAGGAGGAAATGCCTAAGGAGGTTGGTGACCCTTTGAACTCCAGCTAAACCATTTCCGGATGAACCTCTCTCACCGAGAAGTCCCACGCAGTCACATTTCTATTTTGGTTGCCAGAAAGTGTTCATAGACTTTTGTTGAGCCCAGAGCTTAAGATACATCAGGATATATAATTGAAAGCAATTGTCAACCATGAGAGAAGAGTGGAACAGTATGCATCATGCCACCTTTGAAACGAGTATGTGCTTTCAAGGCTATTTATGAATCTTCATGACTGCCTAGACTAGTCCTTACAGTTTTCTTGGCAATATTTCAAAAGTAATTTTCCATTATCTGCTTCCCAGGGCTGCGACAGGGATCGGCTCAAGCTCACCCAGCTGGCTTTGTGCCTCAAGTCAGGCTACAACTCACCATCTCCTGGCTTCTAGAGAACCTTGAGGTCTTAACCACTACACCAGACTGACTCTCTCTTTGAAATCAATACCTTTTTAAAACTAAGCAACAAGAATGGGTGTTTGGATATTTGGATAACATTGGCAAAAGTGAGGAAAGGTTTGCTCATAGTGACAGCCAATTCAAATGTGAGGTGATAGGTTTGTTGTAGATGAAGAAGCATGTGGTAAAATGAGAATCCTCAAAAGTGGCATCCATTTTCTTTTATGCCCACCATAGCTGTACATATTTACTATAAGAGATACTCAAAAATAACTTCAGGGGAAAAAACAGAATTGGCTTTACGCTGCGTAATGTGGCCTTGGCAGAATTAAGTCAGAAATTATGAAGGCGGCCAAACCTACTTATCTCATCTGTACCTTCATAGAGGTTTGTATAAAAACAAAATTAGCTATGTTTTAACTTCAGGTTAAAAATGCATCTTCACCCAATTACTTTAATTGCTCTGTGGTTTGCGTTTTAATCTTCTCAGGGTCTCTCAGTTGCTGGATCTCTTTCAATATACATTTCTCCAAGAAGAACAAGGTTGGACAGGTTCATTCTTGAAGTAGTAGCTTTCTAAAGGGAATTCATTTATTATTGCACATTTCAGGTGTAACTCTGGATCCCATCCATTGAAGAGATTTATTAGAAGCTTTGACAGAAATGCTACATAGTGAGCTTCCATATGTTCTTCTACATATGGATTTGCCCCTAGGATTTTGGTGTAGGGCAATGTCATTTAAGGGATTGTTATTTGATTCTGTTTTCTGACTGGTCTGAAAATCTATAGCCTTTTTTAAAAAAGATCTCCTGCCTCAAAATCTTTAATTATGAACATAGTTTAAAACATTAAAATATAAATTACATAAATTAAAATTAATAAATTTAATTTAGTGGGTGTCTTCACTGTCATCTGGAAATTGGTGGCAAAACTCCTTGTTATATCTTGGTTAGTTAGTGCTTGTTTAATATAAAAGCGTTTAGCATAATAAATTAGTATAAAACTCTTCTGTTTCGCCAGTAAATTATTGGAAGATTGGTGCTATCTGTTACTTTTGGAAATCTCTATGGTAATTGCAGTAAAGGAGGACATGTGGACACAGTCTTTCCTATATAGGCATTTTATTATATCTGCCATAGAAAAGTGCAAAAGATAACTACATTGCCTAAAATGTTTTCTTTAGTCTGGAAAGGGTTAACATGCTCAAATAATTCACAGATTTCCAGGTGTTCATGGTAATGAATTTGATTCATTGTTTGGTTTGTTCTATATTACTTCTTTAGATGTCCTTCCTTCCCATCTTTTGACTCTTCTTAGTACGTCTTAAGAATGTAAGTAGCTGATTGTAAATTGAAGTAAGCAACAAGTTGCACACAAACTCTAGTGTTCTAGCACACACTTTCTTAGATGGTTTCTTCTGCCAGCATCCCCTGGAGTGGTCACTGATCAAAGCTGGGGTGAAAGACCCATGGGAATAGCCAATGATCAAAACATAATTATGCCAACACGATAAAACCTTTTCTAGTGAGTTGTCATATTTCACAGGCAAATAAAAGGAATCGAGGTTGAACTGCAACAGTGCGATGCTGCTTTTGTCACTTTGAGAAAAGCAGGGGATACTCCAGATGCTTATGCCTACATGGCTTAATTTTGTCTCTAATTGTTTCCTTTAAAAATAATAAATTAAAAAATAAGATGAAGCAAAGCAAGTACCACCAGCCTTTGGTACCATCTTTATTTAAACTATCCATGTGGAACCCAGAGGACACCAAGACATTGCTGGTAGGTGGTAAGAGCTTAGTGCTTGCTTTGGACGTGTTCACACTTGTCCAGAAAATAATTGCAAAGTAAAATAACATGTGGGGAGGGGTTCATTGCAACCTTACATATATATCTTCTAATATTTGGGTGTTTTGTCTATGGAGATTCTCACTCATCCAGGTCATGGTTGTTCCAGAGGTGCTTTCTCAAAAGGCAACTGGTCTTTCTTTGTTTTTCTTGAAGACATTTCACTTCTTGTTCAAGAAGCTTCTGCACTGAAGCTTCAATGAAGCTTCTTGGATGAGAAGCAAAACAACTTCAAGAAAAAACGAAGAAAGTCCAGTTGCCTTTTGAGAAAGCATCTTTGAAACATTTGGGTGTTTTGTAACTGGCCACATCAACAGCTGCTTTGTAGATAGGGAAGCTTCTGGCCAATAAAAATAATTTGATAATGATTCACATGGTGGTCTCAAAATACCAGATGTGCTCATTACTTAATTTTGCCTACTTAATGACCATTTGATACAAATAATTCACATTTCTCTTCTCACATTATATCCCCCCATGACCAGTATTCCACACTTCATAGCTTACATCTTTGCTAAAAAAAAAAAAAGTTTGGAAACTTGGATTTAAATAGGGATAATCTGAGCATATGCAGTCTTGCTGTAACAGATAAATGCAGAGCGATCGTAATCCTTTTGTTACTGAAAGATCTAGTATGCTTTTAAAAGAAATAGTGAAATAAGAACTACAACAACATATACTGCACTAGTGAGGCCGCATGTTGGAATACAGTGTCCAGTTCTGGTCACTGCAACACCAAAAAGATGCTGAGACCTTAGAAAGTGTGCAGTGAAGAGCAACGAAGTTGATAAGGGCTCTGGAGACTGAACCATATGATGAATGGTTAAGGAAACAAGGTATGTCTGGCCTATCAAAATGAAGGATAAGGCATGACATGATAGCCATCTTCCAGTGCTTGAGGGGCTGTCACAGAGAAGAGTCACTTATTGTCCAAAGCACCAGAAGGCAGAACTAATAGTTGGAAGCTTGTTAAAGATCCAACCTTGAAGTAAGGAGAAATTTTCTGACATTGAGAACGATTGATCAATAGAACAGCTTGCCTCCTGGAGTTGTGGGTGTTCTATTGCTGGAAGTTTTCAAGAATAGACCAGACAGCCATTGGACTGGGATGATATAAAGTCTCCTGTCTTAAGCAGGGGGTTGGACTAGAAGACCTCTAAGGTCCCTTCCACCCCTATGATTCTACGAGTGCCTATTATCTCTCTTTAAAAATAAAGAGAAGAATGCTGCAGCAGGTAATGCCAATCTCAGTGAACCATAGAGCTGATTTCTTTGCTCCTGCCCCATCATGAACTATTCTTTGGGCAATCATATAGGAGATAATAAGGATAATGCTGACCTTTGTAGACACTGTCCTTTAAATCCAATCATAGCTGCATTACTGCAGCCCACTTAAAACCTTAAGTTCCAACTACCAATTTAATCCTAAGGGGTTTTTTCCCCCAGCACATTTCAGTCTGTAGCCCATAGCTGAGATCTGAGAGAGAGAAGGATTTTACGTTAGGGAGAGTTCAGAATGAAATTTGCTCATAGCATTCTGTACCTTTCAACTTGCCTATGTATACAGGGATTGGCTTTTTTCCTAGAACATCAGTATTTAATGGGCTTAGTACATGATAGCCAAGGCCATAGTATTGCACTGAAAAATATAAAACAGTAGAGTAGGGAAATAAATAGCGTAGGAAAGTGCTGTAGGAAGAGGTTTGCTCTGTCTTGGTCGATTGGTTGTGGTCAATGGATCAAGACAGAGCAAACCTCTTCCTATAGCATTTTCCTACACTGCTATTTATTTCCCTACTCTACTGTTTTATATTTTTCAGTGCAATACTATGGCCCTGACTATGACGTACTAAGAGTTGGAAGGGATAAGAGAATAAGAGTTGGAAGGGAACTTGGAGGTCATCTAGTCCAATCTGCTAGTCAAGCAGGAAAACCTATACCATTGGCTGTCCAATCTCTTCTTAAAAACATCCAGTGATGGAGCACCCACAACTTCTGGAGGCAAGACATTCCCCTGATGACTTGTTCTAACTGTCAGGAAATCTCTCCTTATTTCTAGGTTGGTTTGCTCTCCTTGATTAGTTTTCATCCATTGCTTTTTGTCCTGCTTTGGAGAGCAGGTTGATTCCCTTTTTTTTGTGGCAGCCCCTTAGATATTGGAAGACGGCTACCATGTCACACACACACACACACACCTGTCCTTTTCATTATATTAGACATGCCCAGTTCCTGAAACCATTGTATGTATTATATGTTGTGTTGTGTACTTATGTATTATATTAAATGTTATTATAATATATATATATATATATATAGAGAGAGAGAGAGAGTAGAGTAGAGTAGAGTAGAGTAGAGTAGGGTAGGGTAGAGTAGAGTAGAGTAGAGTAAATACAATAACAGAGTTGGAAGGGACCTTGGAGGTCTTCTAGTCCAACCCGCTGCTCAGGCAGGAAACCCAATACCATTTCAGAACAATGGTTATCCAATCTCTTCTTAAAAACTTTCAGTGTTGGAGCATTTACAACTTCTGGAGACAAGTTGCTCCTCTGATTAATTGTTCTAACTGTCAGGAAATTTCTCCTTAGTTCTAGGTTGCTTCTCTCCTTGATTAGTTTCCACCCATTGCTGCTTGTCCTGCCCTCAGGTGCTTTGGAGAATAGTTTGACTCCTCCTTCTTTGTGACAGGCCCTGAGATATTGGAACACTGCTATCATGTCACCCCTAGTCCTTCTTTTCATCAAGTTAGACATACCCAATTCCAGCAACCGTTCTTTATATGTTTTAACCTCCAGTCCCCTGATCATCTTTGTTGCTCTTCTCTGCGTTCTTTCTAGACTCTCAACATCTTTTTTACGTCGTGGCTGCCAAAGCTTCATTGTGGATCCGTAGCCTCTCTGCCATAGTACTCATGAAGCCAAACACTTCCAAACAGAACTGGAGAAGATTTCCAAAAGGCTTTTGGCCAACACAAAAGCCTACAGCTGCTTCCATGCAGGTTACTACAGGACTTTTATATCACAGTAGAGGTGCGCTGTTCCCAAATAAACTTTAAAAAAAAAAAAAAGGACGATGCATATAGTGTCCCTGATGTTGTCCCTTCTGTAATCTCACCCCTGCTTCCAACTCTTGTATCAGTTTAGTGGGAATCTCTAAGCAGCCATTCACGGGCCTTTTGCAACACTAGGCTTTTCTCTCTATAAAAATCTTAGTATGAGGAACTAATGGCCATGTTAATGTTTTACAGGAGCAAATACAAAATCTTGATAAAACATTTTAAGAAGAACAGATTGACTATGGCATGATTTTTTTTATGAAGCTCACTTCATCGGATGCATGGTCTGTTACCCAGCTTGGCAGGCACACCGTTCTTATGTTTATGTGAATACAGAAGGGGGGGGGAATGTGAATAAGACCAGAAAGCAAATAACATGATATAGAACTACAGCCTGTGACATTTTTAAATGCCAAATCACAGGGGCATAAAATACATACAACGAGATTTCATGTGTGAACAATCAATAAAGTTCAGGCACTGAAGAAGCAAGCATTTAGCTATAGGATAACGAAGAGTCTTTTCCTCCAGTTACATTATACTTTAAATCACACGGAAAGAAGATACCACAATGATTCAGACGCAAGCTGGATGATTCAGACAAATTACCAGGAAAAAAAAGAAAAGAAAAAAGAGGTGGGGGTGTGGGGGGGAAGCACAACTCAGCAGTGGAATTTTACAAACTTTTTGTTTTTTTAAACTGTCTTGTTTCAAGAGGATCAGGCAGATTAACCTGCCCACCGGTATTCTGGCAAAACAAAATTAAATCAGGTACTGGCATGTAAAGCTGAGTTACACTTCTCATAGTTAACGATGACATGAATATGATAAAAACCTGATCCAGTAATGCAACTTAAGCAATATTTAAACTGAGACTATTCATTTGACTGGCATTGTATCCTGGCTGTAACTAAGTTAGCTAAGTGAGTATATTTTCTTTCGCTGGTGCTGTTTTGTTTCATTTGCTTTTCTATTATTTATTTAACTATATTTTTCACACTTCTAAAGCAGCCATCTCCCTTAAAGAGGGACTCTGAGCAGTGTACAACATAATATAACTAATAAATAAAACAATCTATAAAAGTAACATTAAAATTAAAAATTACATTAGGGTTAATTACTTTTAAAGTATAGAGTAACAATTAAATATCATTAAGAAGGGGAAAATCCTAAACTGGCCTATGAGTGGTTACAGATTTTTCCTTACTAAATTTTAGTTGATAGTGACAGTGTTATTCATGCTGGGATAGTTTTGTGATGAGCCAACTACACAATAGACAGAGTTAAGTAAGTAAGGTTCTCAGTAACCACAAGCATGTTGGCCCTGAATCCATTTGTGATAGGAATAAACAAAACATTTAAAAAAATCCATTAGTGAAATATAACTGGATTTAAAATGATTTAAAATAGTACTAGGATATCAGATTTTGGCATGCAAACTATAAGAATTGCTGATAATCAATAATGGAAAGAAGAAGAAGAAAATATAACTGGTATTATTATTCTCCAAAACAGATTAGTTGTTTTTAATGACTGTGCTGTGATCTTTTAGTCATCTGATCATGAGCACAGAGAAAAAGAAGAGGAACATCATGTTCCTGCTTATCAGAAAAATGCTTGTATTTTCGAAATGATTAAAATAAAATGCAGAACTATGGGGTATGACCAGTCACTGGATTAAACTCTGCAAATCTTTGGCGTCTGTGGCAGAGAATGTATTAATTACTTGTAAGATTTTTTATTTTTTTATTTTATTTTTTACATTTATATACCGCCCCATTCCGAAGACTCGGGGCGGTTTACAACTTATAA
>JANHFL010007889.1:117960-135128 GCA_032468155.1 Oxyrhabdium leporinum
AAGTGTGAAAAATGGTCATAAGTCACTTTTTTCAGTGCTGTTGTATCTTTGAATGGTCACTAAATGAACTGTTGTAAGTTGAGGACTATCTGTACTTGAGCAGGGGATAAAAGCCAAATTGTGTACCTGCAATCAGGCAGGTAGGCAGGTGGTGCTGTGAAAAAACTCTTAACACTGAAGAGGCTCTACCAGTCCACTATCAGTCACAAATAGATACTCCTAAATGAAATGGATGAATTAAATGGAATAAGATAGCTTCCTGTATTCTAATCTTTCCATTCTAAAAAAAAAGCTTGTAAAAACAAAGATCACAGAAAACAAGGAAAAAGTCTTCTATCATGTTAGGTAGTACAGTATTGGAAATAATGTTCACTCACAGATTTCACCTTGAAATCAATCTAATTTTGAAGCAGCTTTCCAGAATTTCATGCTGGCATATTACATTAAAGTAGGACATTAGAGAAAATTATGGTATTACAGTCTTTAGCTCTATCTGTTCCTTAAATTGCTTCTTACTTATCCCCAAAGGATCTTCATTTGTTCCTCCCCACCCCCCCATCCCATTTACATTTTTCTTTGTTTTGCTTTGCTTTGCTTTGCTTTGCTTTGTCCTTTTCTGTTCTGTTCTGTTCTGTTTTGTTTTATTTTTATTTTTTTTCTTTTTCTGAAACAGGAAGAGAAAATCCTTTCTGCAGATACTCCTCTTCATGTAAGTGTTTTTTATGCTTGTTAATAAAAACATTGTAATACTAGTAATATAGGCTTAAATATTCAGATGTTCATCATCTGCTCATTGAAAGATAATAAAATCCATATCCCCAACATACAATCCATGATATGCAGCTGAAACAGTATTTTCAGATCTCAGATATGGATTAGAACATGTTGCCCAGTCAAAGTCTAGTCATTTTCATGCCTATGTACGTAGACCGAGTCATAATCAGAAAGTGGATGCAACTCACTTATATCTTGCACATAATTTCCACAACACCCCCCAATTTTTAAGTCTGTAGATAACCGGCTAACCATACCTCATATTGATCAGCCGATGTGTGTGTTACTTGCCTAAAGTTACAATCCAGTGTGGAGGACTCAGTAAGCATTAAAGGAACTTATTTCTGAACCAACATGATAAGGTTGTGCTGAAATCCTAAATATACTTACTTCAGTAGAACTTAATTCTGAATAAACTTTCTCAAGATTGCACCACAAGACATTATTCAATGGTAATAGAACAAGTCAGCATAGAATCTTCTACTTCTAATCTTTGGCTAAGATATACTTTGTTTTTTTAGGTTCTGCTCTTTTTGCAAAGTTCCTTATATGGATAAGACTTCAAATATTACTCCACGGCTCCTATAATTTATCGTGTTATATAATGTATATGTCAACATTTAGCATGTTGATATATACATTATATATCAACTAAATAGAAACACCCAGTGAACTATACTCAGCCTGTTGATTCACAGTTAACGGGCACCACAACATAGCTTAACATCTCGCAAGCTGAAGGTAGGACCTCATGTTGTGTAAACCGGTAATGTTCTCACCACAAGGTTGTGCTAGAGAGCGGTTCATTGACTTATTTTGCATTGCACCTAGAGAAAACAAAACAGAAAGCTGTAGTAAACATATATTTATTTAAGGCAATTTATCTTGATCTTCAGATGAAAAAGCTCCCCAAATGACCCTATTGATGAACAGAACAAGCTGTTTTTGACTTGTGGCTTGGAATATAAAAGATCTGACACAGAAATCAATGTGGGATGCCAGCAAGGAGTTAACACACTTGTTTGCCAGTTTTGGCTTAGTTGTACATTTTGACAGGTTGTGAAGCGTTTTCTTCATGGGAGCCTATATATGCGTAGGTGAACCTGTGGGATTCTTCCCTTCCCCTTGAACAATTTAATACATTCATATACTTATTGGGAATCTGTTTTGCATTCAAACTTAAAAGCCATGTATTTGGAAATACATCATATGTACGTCAGTCATTGAAATATTTCTCTTAAGTTTAAATATATTCCTTTGATAAAGGTAAATTGGCTTTGGAAAAGAAAATTATGACAGCAATTATGGTATAGAGACTCTTGTTTTATGTCATATTCTGTTTGTGCACCGTGCCTAACATAATGGCAAGCTCAGAAACAATTTTGTTGCTTTTCATTTTCTTTAATTAATTCATTAGCAAGAATGGTAACTTACATTTCCATAACAAATCATTCAAAAAGCTTCTCAGTAACATGGTTCTTTGCTTTCGTGGAGCTAAAGTTTTACTTGACTTAAGAGTAAAAGCAACTTGTAGAGTGCACACTTATGTTTAATTATTACTGTGCTGGCTACTACCAGTTTTGCAGAAATGTATTTGCAAACTTCCTTCAACCTGGCAGTCTGTTTGGGTTTTGGAGATTCATGCAATGGGAGAAGTAGTAAGGGAGAGCTTTCTCCTTTTGCAGGAGCTTTCATCTTTCTTATATTATGATTATGCACTTGTTGTTCATAATGATAAAATATCCATACAATGTATTCTCTAGGTATTATACAAAATAATACCATACCATAGATTAAATGTACACCTAGTCCACTGTTAGCCAAACTACAGAACTGGATGACAGAAGCTAGTTTGTGCCCTTCTCTACTGCTCTGGTTTTCCATCCACTGCCATTTTCTGGAATGTGCAGAGGCAGCTTCTGCCTTCATTTGACACCATTTCAAGGGAGTTTCCACACAGAGGTAGTGTGCATAGCACTAGTGTGTAGTGTGCAAAGCAACCACTAAACTATTAGTGATAGTACTGAGCAAAGGGAGGGGGGGGTTTAAAGGCTAAAATAGTGCATCTCTACCATTTTAAACCATTTCCCTTAATATGAGTGAGAGGACTATTTTTTTTCTCAATAGCACTGGCCTCATAAAAAATTAGAAAGTAATTTTGCTCCCTATCATTGCTCCCTATCATTGAGTTTTTAACGAAGGCGTTGGCACTTACAAATGAAGGAACAGAGGGGGAGGATTTCTGTATTTGTTCATTGGCTTATGGAATGACGTAAAAAGGCTCTTGTACAAATCCACTGGTTTTTGAACAGACTGCAATGGAGAAATGAGCTCTCCTATAATTCAGATCCAACTTTGTCAGTCTGGATAATAGACTCTGCAAAACAGAGATATGAGGAGGAGAGGACTGTATATGCCAAGTTCTGTACCCAAAGCCTTCGGTACATAGCAATTCTCACTGAGCCAGTGCGTTATTAGGACTGTCTCTTACATCTTGGCGGAAGAAAAGTGTCCCCTCTCCTTTATGATAGGTTAATCACAATTCTTAGTTGGTCTGGAAAGTGAACTGGCTGATTTTCTTAGTAACCTTAGTAAGAACTTTAGAACGTAGATAATGAACATCACGCAGTGTGCACAATCTGTTCTTTCTTGTATGGTAGATAGGGTGTGTGCATATAGACAATTTTTTTTGAATTTAACTTGGATTTGCTTCCTTAGATCACACTGCCATTAAAGAAGCATGGAAAGGGCAAATCCAGCGTAACTGAGCACAATAGTTTCTTTTTTACTTCCTCCTCTCTCCTGCCTGGAGCACATACTCTTTAATTAGACTAATTTAGAGTAGGCTGAGAAAGAGAATCATTTAGCCAAAGGAGGCAGTGAAAAATCCATTTCCTATGCCTTGTGTTTACTGACATCAACATAATAAGACTAGGTCAGCAAATTCAAGGAAATCAGTTGCAAAGTTAAAATAGAAACTTAGTCCCTTGGCCCACGGTGGATGCCTTGATGTACTGACTCAGAGTGGACATGGCTTCTTCCAATTATTACTATGATTCAGAGGCAGAGTTTTAAAATTATTTTGTAAGAGACAAATGAAATCCTCATAGGGCCTGCTCTCAGATGGAAGGCTATTATATATAAGTATGCCAAGTGACAAAGCTGGCAGGAAAAAGAAAAGTTATAGTCTACTTTTCTGCTTTCTATGAGGCCCTTGAGAGATGCAGAAATATTGTGCTGGCTTTTCTAAATACTGTTTATACACATACGCATTCTCCATCACAAACCTGGGACTAAACGCTTTTGTATTTTCAAATGCTTACTGCCTTTAAAACACCTTGGAAATTGTCATTATAGAAGATGGAAACTTCAGTCTTAGGGATTTATTTATTTATTTTTATTTGTCTCATTTATATAGTTGTCCATTCACAAGCAAGTGATTCTGGGTGATGTACAACAAAACTAAGGTGAAAGGGAGTACATGTCTAGCAGACATATATTGTTAAGCCACTTCCTTTCTTTAGGATTTTCAATTTAGCAGGCAGAGTAGAGTAGCGGCTTTGAAACATTTGCAAGTTGCACTGCGTTAGTTTAAAAATTTCCAGAATCCTTGATCAAGAGACAAAACTCTATTAATAAAAAACAAGCTATACTTGAGTAAAAAATAATAATTTTTTTTTTCACTTAGTCTCTCATGAAAACCCTTCCTCATGGAACTGTAGGATTCTCTGGAATATATGTTTGGCCCTGGAATAGGTTGTCTTTATATTTAAAAAGACTCATAGTACAGTATCCTTGAACCCTGCATCCCAAATGGCACATTTTAAAATCTCATCTGCAGACCGACAAGGATTCTCTAATCTCCAAGGCCAGATGCCTTTGATATGTAAAGGTTACATAAGCCAAAAGACCCAGTTCAGCTAACAAAATCATGAAAGAGAGCTATCACAAGCAAGTCTCAAGTGTTTAGTCCATATCAGACTATTATGTTGAAATGGATATGCATTAAAATGCGCATCAAAAATACTACCCCTCACTTATTTGCATTTAGATACACCTGTTAGAAGCACATCTCAGTAAACATTTAATTGAAAGCAGTGCAGGGCAGATATATTCTACATACAGGACTGTTATTGTTAATAACAATGGGTGAATCAGAAGTAATGCATCAGCAAACAAGAAAACAGTATAAAGACTCAATTTATGCAGCCCATATATGAATAATCTTTGGACTGAAAACAATACAGTACTTCAAAATTATTGCTGTGGTACCTTGCTGTAATGAAAATCAAATTGGAAATGCCAATAGTTCTGTATATGTGCACAACCCATATAGGGTAATATTTCACATAGATATTTCTTCCTGCTCATAGTCTCTTCAGTATAAATGACTTAGTTCTTTGGCTCCTTTTTAAGTGCTATGGCATAGGTTTTTAAGCAGGGAATAAATGAATTTGGAAAATTACGCAGGGATATTGTCAACTTTTAGGCTTGTTAAAATGTTTGTGTTTCATACAATATCTTGAGAAAATATGGGCCTTATTTTTATTTATTTATTTATTAAACTTGTATGCTGCCATTCCCACTATCGAAGTGACTCTGGGCATTTTGTTTTGTAATAATTAATTTTAAGAAAGCTCTGTATCCCTCTTAATCTTCAATTGGGTCCAGGTATACTGAAGCCTTTAGCTCCTGACAGATGTAGGTTTTCCCAGACCAGGGTCCTCAGGATTGCATTTTTTTTATAAGGAGAGATGCATCAGAGTTAGTTCTGGAGTGCAGTATTTCTTAAGGCGTAACTCCATAGGGGGGAAGTTGATTGCTCATTGTCATCACCGATATTATTTTTAATTGCAATGCTCAGAAGGATCCATCTTTCTGTGTTCATTTGCTGCAACAAATACTACCAACATTCATTACTTTCTATCAGTGTCTTACCCTATGGAGGAACCAGCCCTGCCCATCCACATTGAGGAGGGGATAGACGTTCTGACTGGTGAGTGCAGCTAAGGTGGGGTGCTTGTGGAAATGGGGGGGGGAGGCATGCTGATGCAGAGAGCTTGAGACTTTGTTTGTGTTATGTATTTGGGGAATTTAGGAATGTTTTCCATGAACATTTTAAGTAGTTTTTGTGTTTTTCCAAACTGTGCTATATTGGCAGGACCAGTTCTCAGTTCTTAGAAATGTTTCACCATGACCGATCTTCCACCATGGTCACGCTACACACTGATCTGTCATTACCTGCCCTTGCAGGCTCTCATATTTTTTACTCTGTGTATAAATTTTACTGTGTGTATAAAGAATATAGTCATTTTTGCTAGCCAAATGTCATTCAGGCAAATGGCTATTTCGATTTGAAATTGACTAACTTGTTTGGAATTGCTTGCTCACAATTCTTAAAAACATATTTGCATGATAACATATTTTTCTTTGGCAAATCTTAGTAAATTAGAAACTTTTTTGTTGTCTTTTTTTTTTGAGGAATTAACATTAAAACCCCAAAATTATTATTATTATTATTTTTAAAGTACAAAAATGAAGATACAACTCTATTAAGGCAGAGATTCGGTTTATCCAAGCAAGCAAATATTTCCACTGCTAGAGGGATCTAGTGTAGCCAAAGAAAACATTTGGAAGATACCTTTTGTAACGTGTATTAATACGCAGATACAACCAGATCTGTGGATATCAGAACTGTTAGCACAAAGTTGGTGCAATAGATCACTTTTCCACCCTGAGATCTATCTAAAACTGTCATCAAGAGCCTACTGTTCTTCTTCTAGAACAAACTTAACTCAATTGTTCTGAATTCCACAATTAAAAACAGAGTATTTTTCTTTTGGTAAGGGGCCTATTTCATTATTTAGAGATTAATCTCAATATTAAGTTACCTATATTTTAATCCAGACACCTGTTTGAAGTATTTCATCGGATACACTATTAATGAAGGACGGGCATTTGTTTCTGATAATCTGCCTAATTATTTTATGCTTTAATGTTTTTATTTTTAATTTCCAGCCAAAATTAATGCTTATAAATGATTTTTAAAGTAGAAAAGTGCTCTTTCAGTCCATCTAGTTTTTGTGGTGGAATAATCATTGAGCACAATTCCAACTATTATCTATTATATGATAAAAATGTGAATTACTCAGAAATTCATTTATATACACTAGATTATTTTATAATTTACCTTAGGCTTTGAGTCTTAGAATATAGAATTTTATATGAACAGACATTGTGTGACACTTAACTAGCTTAATAATGAAATGACAGTGTTTTTATCCTTTCTTAATGCGAAAGCATCTTTGATATTTCTTATAGATTTCTATATGTGAACTGTAAGAAATCTGGAAGATTTTAGTTCATGAGATAGTTATATTTATATATATTTCATATTTCTTGTCTATATTGTTTTGGTATTACTTGTTTTAGTATTTTTCATTCCAAACAGTTAGAAGCTAGTTTTACAGTAATCGTATAATTTTTTCCAGATTTATTTTTCCTATAAGAATATGATCGAAATATGCATACTTTTCCTTTTAAATGTGAATCGATAGTACTTTGGAAAGCAACAGGAAACCCCACAAAAACTGTGTTTATTTCATATAACTGTATGTAACAAAATTGGTTTATTTGTACGTGTATAAAAAAGTGTTTAAGATTTTAATTCCAGTTTTTTGTTTATATAAAAATGTTGCTTGGAAAATGCAGCTCTTACTCCTATTGTATAACAAAACAGTTAAGAAATTGTAAACATTTCCATTTCCTAGTAATGTACATTCTCAAGTACAATAGCAGAGGGATTTTGTACAAACTGTTGCTTTGAATACTCTGAAAATTAACTGCATGCTTACTGAGTGCAAATTGCCTGTGTGCAATTAACACTAACTAAATATAAATAATGATGGCAAAATCATTATCTGAACACAGCTGGAACTGGAAAAAAAATTGAAATAATATTAAGATGAGTTGTAGTAGTATTAGTAGTGTTTCCACCATTGTTGAAAACGAAGGATAAATCACCCTTTTAAAAATATACTTCAATTTGCAGAACACAGTAAGGCAAAATAACTGTATATTTTTACTTCAGCAAGGAAACAAAAGCTTTATCAGTTATCTAATATTTCCTGTTACTCTTCTGAAATTTAAAGCATTTTTTAAAAAACCTTAGCTTTTTTATTTGTTGTCAGAGTTTTATTATCTATATTGTGCTAAAGATTGTTCCTGACAGTGAGAACAATCAATGGAACAATATGTCTCCAGAGGTTTTGGGTGCTCCTTCACTGGAGGTTTTGAAAAAAAGGCTAAGCAGCCATTTGTCTGGAGTGCTATAAAATCTTCTGCTCGAGCAGAGGGTTGGACTATAAGACCTCCAAGGTTCCTTCCAACCCTGTTATTCTATGTTATTCTGTTGTTTTAGTGTTTTAAATGTACAGAGAACTATATAGAAAATTTTAATTCTTAAAAATTAAAGAAAATCTGGTTTTAATGTGAGTAGTTGAAGAGGGCAAGAAAGATGATCCAGGGACTTGAGACATCCAGTAAAAAATGCCTGGAGGAATCTGAGATGTTCAGTTCTAAAGAGAAGGCCTGGGGAGACATGATGGCCACATTTAAGTATGCACAGGGAAACTACAGGAAAGAAGTACAGGAACCATTTTCCATAAAAACAAGAGCAGTTTCATATAAGTTCCCCCTCCCTAGATTTTGTTTAAATATAAAGAACAACTTCTTGATGGTAAGATATATATACTGTAGGAGATGACCAGTCTAAACCTGACGGCAGGGTCAAACAGATCATCAGTCTGGAGTCCTACAGTCTCTAAAGAGAACTAACTCAAAGCCCCTTGATGTCTGTTGACTCTTATTTGGTGCCTATTTGGCTTGACTGTTAGTAGATCAGATTCTTGTAGAGGTTGCATGGAATAAACTTGAACTGCTTTTGAACTCTATCCTGACTCTTACAGTGGAAATACCTTTCTATGAATGACTTCTCCATCTCTGGAGGTTTAAGAAGTGGCTGAATAGCCAACTTTCATGAATACCATTTATTCTACATCAGGAGTGTCAAACTCAAGGCCCGTGCATAGATCTGGCCTATGGGGTGCTTAGATCTGGCCCATGGGACTGGCCTAGAAATATCAAAGGACTGGCCTGTGGCACCTCTGCCAGCCAAAACAGACTGGGGGGGGCCTGTGCACCTCATTTTGGCTGGCAGGGTGCTGCAGGAGGCACCCGTCTCATCTCCCCTAGCCATTTTTGCAAGACCCCCCCCATGGGCTGTTTTTGGCTGGCAGAGTGCTGCAGAAGACCGTGGAGGCCGAAAATGGGCTGTGGGGGTGGGGCTGCAGGGTGCTGCAGGAGGCTTCTGTCCCGTCTCTCCTCCTCCCCCCTGGGCCTGTCCACGGAGGAGAACTACAATGCTAATCTGGCCCTGGAAGAAATCCAGTTTGACACCCTTGTTCTACATTGTAGAAGATTGGATAGGCAGTCCTCATGGTCTCTTTTAACTTTATAATTCTGTGAATGTATGAAGGATTATTATTTGGTGATTAAAGAAATATCTGTATCAGTGAAATCTACCAGGAACTTCAGAGTTAAATTAATGTATGCAAGTTTAGCTGTCCCTGTGATTTGTATTTAGAAGAGGAAGCCTAAGTTGTTTCTCCTGTGCATTGAAGTAATGTGGGAATTCTACAAAATAAGATTAAATTTCCCACTCTGTTTTGCAATCTTAATTTGGATTGGTATACCTTGCACTTCCTTTATTAAAAGAAAAATCAATGGGACAAAGCATAGTCTGATTGTTGAGAACTCCAGGCATTTTACAAAAGTGCAGTTAATTAGCTACCTGGAATAATTTAGTTAGCCAAGCTGTATCGGAACAGAGAGGTAATTGGCAAGACTAGAAATAAGATGGGAAAGACTTTCAAGCAAAATACAAAAGAAGTTGCCAGTCATTTGCAATCTTAAATATTACCTTGTGAAAATGTTTTATTGATTAGTACATAAAATTTAATACAGGGGTAGGTACAGTATTTTAACAACATCCAAATAAAGCTGTAGAAGGTGAGAACATGTCTTTCATTCCAGACATCTTCAGTTAAATTTACTGTAGAAATTCTTCAATGAGGACTACAAGAGGCAGACATATATGTTTATATAGATCATATATATATATGTATAAAGTACACTATAAACTATAAGGAAAACAAGATAATCAGCAAAAGATAGAGGTAGCGGTAAGCATCTGTGGGAGCATGCAGACAAATTACATCATGGTGCAAATAACATCATTTAGTTGGGTCAAATGTTGGGATGCAAGTATGGAAGCACAGAGTTTGTGTCATGGTGTCCTCATATCAGTGTTGCCATTTTATTGAAATTCTGGTTTGCTGAGAATATCAATGATCATAGCTATTATTTCTTTTTGTTTGAAAAGAGACAAGTAGTCCCATGTCAGCTTTTGTAACAGCAGGCTTATATAATTTGTAGCATGTTCTCTGTAGAAACATTATGGTCTCTTTCGCTCTATGTTCCCATCCTTCTGGTAACGTTTGATATACTTACAAAAAATAAAAAATGGAAATGCCAGGGCAGAGCCCAGAATCTTTTCTATAGAAAGCATATGAGCTCAGTATTAATTATATTTCTTACTGTGATCAGCAACGTAACAATCCTGCTTGCACTGGACTGACCTCTAATTTATTCCCTTATTTTAATTCTTTATCATTTTAATGAATACTCAGAATAGCTAATGGTCTTCGTCCTTATTAAACTTATTGCATGAATGTTAAGTGCTTTAAGTGTTTTTCTTTCTTTACCCATCTATGCGACACAAATTATATTTTATTTCTAGATAATTGAAGGGAGAACATTAGATTCGAAATTGGCCTGGACACAATAGACAAGTTGGGAAGTTGTGCTCATTCCTATCTTTCTTTCCCTAGGCATAGGTGGTTTTTTAAAAAATGTATATTTTAGTGTCTCAAACCTAATATTTGTAGAAAGGATAATTTGAGAGTTTGTTTTTAGATTGCTGTTTGAGAATTTGTGCTGCAGCATAGAGTTGACACTTCACCATTTTGTATCAGGAATAATGATGTAATTTAAAAGTAGTGGGTAAGTGTGAATAATTGTCAGTCATTAAGTTTTTAGTAAGCTCACTCCAGGGATTGTTAATTGAAGACTGAAGACAGTCTGTGGTCATTTAAGAACTGAGAGTTGTATTTAACAGAGCCATCATTCTTACAGTAATTCTTGTAGATTTAACAGTGGCTATTTATATACAGCTTCACCTATGGCTAGCTATTTTAGGAAATACTAGCTGAGCAGCACTGATGATGTTACTTAGTAAAGTAACAAAATGTCTGCAAACAAACAACGAAGCTATGAGAGCACCAAAGGCTCTACAGTTCAACCTTGAGCAACAAATATTCTCTTTTATTGGAATACTGGCTCTATTCAGACAGTCATATATGAATGAACCTTCTGGTACAGGAGTGTTAAACTCAAGGCTCGTGGATCAGATCCAGCCCACGGGGTGGTTAGATGTGGCCCACAGGACCAGCCTGGAAATAGCAAAGGACTGGCCCGTCGTGCTTCTGGCAGCCAAAATGGCTTCCTCACTTCCAGTTTTGGCCGGCAGAGTGCTGCAGGAGGCTGACCTGGCCCAAACCGGAGAGCAGGGGACCGTGCATGCCCCGTTTTGGCCAGAGTGGCTGTCCAGACTGAAAATGGAGTGTGTGGGGGGCAGCGTGCACCCCTCCTGCACCCCATTTTGGCCAGCAGAGTGCTGCAGTTGTCCCATCTGCTGTCCATCCCATCTGCTGTCTGTTTCTTCTCCCCCTACCCTCCCAACCAGCCCACAAAGGGCAAGTACAATGCTGATCTGGCCCTTGAATAAATCCAGTTTGACACACCTGATCTAGTAATATTGCAGCTTCTGCTCCTCATTTCACAAGTGTGTCCTCCTGTTAAGTTTACAGGAATAATTATCATGCCCATAAACATATTTTTGGGTACAATTTGGAATTTTATCCAAAAGTGATCTAATACATTGTCCTCTTTTTTAAGTTACATTTAAAAATAACCACAGTTTATGGCTTCAGTGTCACGGTAAATTGAAATAGAAGTAAAAATTTTCATTCTTTTTGTGAAGAGAAAAGGGTAGGATAAGATAGAGACAAATATGCAGGAATCTCTTCATGTGTTGCTAAACTATAATATTTTCTTCTTCGTAGCGTTATTCCTACACTATGGCAGGGTCCACTTTCTACACTATAATATCTAAGCTTCTTATTTATCTCTTCAGTAAAACAACAATAACAACAACAACAAACAAAGTGTAGCCTTCCAGGTTCAAGTCTAAATCTTAAGGATTGATTGTGATCCCCCATCAGCTTTTAGTTAATTCTCATTAACAATACTATTTCTAATGTTTTGAAAATAGAAGTAAACTAATTCAAATATATAGTAGTATTTCTTATGGAATTGAAAAAATATTCATTAAATTGAGATTCTTTGGAAGGAATTTGAAATATTATATAAAGAGGAGGATGTACCATTTCTATGCATGGATTTTAGCATTAAACCATTTAGAACAGGGGAGTCAAACTTGATTTCATTATCAGAGTTGTGTTTGACCTCAGGGGCCTGGGGGGCATGGCCGGGATGGGCTTGGCCAGCTCGATGTCACTCATTGAGGCAGTTTTTGGCCGCGACAACCTCCTGCAGCCTTCTGCTAGTGAAAATGGAGCTTAGAGAGGCTGCATGTGGCCCGCCTGGGCTCCGTTTTTGGCCACGATGGCTTACCCCGGTTCCATTTTCACTGGCAGAGGGCTGCAGGATGCTGTTGCAACTGAAAACAAAGCCTGAGAGGGCCGAGCTCTGTTTTCACTGGCAGAGGCACCACAGGCCAGTCCTTCGGTGTTTCAAGGGCAGCCCCACAGGCCAGATCTAAGCACCCCAAATTTAGCCCGTGGACCTTGAGTCTGACACCCCTGACCTAGAAAAAGGTGTTTTGAGGCATCTTTTAAAATCTGCTGTTCAGAATATGAAGTTACCATGTTCTTTAGATGTTTATTTTGCCATTTTTGAGAACTTCCCCTTGTTGTTTGAACTTACATATATATGTACAGAGAACAGTTTAGTTAGGATTGTTGCCAAAGGAGAGCCAGTCTCCTGGACTGGTCACACAATCTTATTGACTTCTTTTAATTTAGTGACAATAGCTGGGAATGAGCTGAGGTAATATCGGGAAAATAAAATTGAGCAAAACTTCTTGTTCTCATCATAATTGATAGTTTACTGGAGGATACTTAAGGAGTGGTTTATAAATAGAAATGGTGACTTATTACAAAAAAAAATTGCCAATAAAGACAATGTTCTGTAGTTTCATCAATGTAACATAATTGACCAACATGGTTAATGATTGTAAATTTGAAAGAACTGATTTGGATCATCATCAATAAATAGTATTCATGTATGGCCTAGGCATTTTAAAAAAAATGGAAGAAACTTTCCTTTGGCTGCATTCATATTGCTCCCTGCTATAAATAGCAGCTTTGGCTCATTGTTCAACTATCTTAAATATTTGAGCCAGGCTCTTGTTTTTTGAAGGGAAGGCAGATATATGTCTCCTAGAAATTTGCATGTTTTTCAGAAGTGGAACTATTCAATTACTTTATTATTCAAGAATGTGAGTTGCTGCTTATTAACTGATAAAATAGCTGTAGTTCATATTTGCAAAATGCCTTCCAACTCTACATCAGATTGCTGATTCTTATCTATAAAAAATAATTATAGTTTTAATCTGTAAAATAAAATTGCAGGAAATCAAATGCAAATCATGTGAATGCTCAGCACAATGCCCTTTGTTAAGCACTGGGTTTTTTATTTTTTATATTTTTTTTTTGAGAATTCTTTTCAATCTTCTACCCCTTTTATCTTCCTTGGCATTTCCTTCAATAAGTAGTCACCATGTCTGGGTCACAGAATAAAATAAAATTTAAAATATAAGTGTAATAGAGATTTAATAGGCCAATATGAAAATAACTTAAAATTATAATACTATTCATTATAAACCATTTAGGGATTATCAGGATCCTGAACTAGGAAATCAACATTTAAGACAAGAACAAAAACTGGGCATTTAAAAATTGGGATACTTTTAAATACTTTTCGAATCGCTTTAGTTAAATGAAGAAATCTCATTATCTCAAATTAACAGTGTTCAATTTTTAAGCAGTATTTCCATTTCATTATATCTGAAATAATATGTTCCTTTATAAAAGAAGTTATTAATGTTTGGCTAACTGTTCTGTGTTGTTCAGGAGTCAGAAAGGATTCAGACAATCTCAGTTATACTTAATTAACCTGGTTAATTTACAATAGCTATATTGTTTTGTGTTTATTAATCGCAAATCTCCTCTTCTTCCAGCTTGCTCTCATTCCCAAGAAGTAGACAGGCAAAATGTTAGCATGGCTCACTAACAAGCTTTTATACATGATTCCTATTAAATGTTCATTTCAGAGTCCACTTAGGCAGAAAAGAGTCTGCATAAATACTCGGCTGTGCAATAGGCAGAGGAAGGACTGATTCAATGCCAGTTAGCAGCCAAGAAAAATGTAACTCTGCACGTTAGCATACATCCTGATTCTGCCTCAGTAAGATAGAATTTCCAGTACCTTTCTTTGCACGGATAATGGAAAAACCTAATGTTAACCTTAGTTATGGATCCGGTAGGTGCTACTGCCTGTTCAAAACCTCACTGAAATGTAAAAAAAATCATTTCCCCAAGTTTCTGTAAATCAGGGGTGTCAAACTGGAGGGCCACACCCACCCCAGCTCTACAAATGAGAAAAATGTCATGAATCATCACGTGACAGCAATGTGATGCCGCAAGTTTGACACCCGTGCTGTAAATTATTGAGAACTCATGGATGGAAAGAGTGCTACTGGGTGAAATGTTCTTTAATATACCTGCTTAGCATTCTCTTTTATACCATCATAATGGCTTTATTGAATCAAATATTTGAGAAAAATGTTATTTATTTTACTGTTATCTGACATTTTCCATTCTTTTATTATATATTTTCTATCCAGATACACTCAGAAAAAACTAAATATTATTTAGATAATATCATCATGAAAGACATCTTGAGTTTAAGAAATTTCCAGTTGGTTATTAACAATATTTTTAAAATATCAGTTAAACATTCAGAGATACATTTAACAGAGTTGAAAGCAGTGTTTATAAACTAGGATTATTTCTGAAAGTTCAGTGTATTTTAGATTTGGTATCAAGCAAGTCTTCCCATTGAAGTATCATTAATTAATAACCATTGCTATAGGAATGAATGCAGTTTTATAGCACATCAGAGGAACGCCAATCTTTTAAAAACAATTTAGATGAAATGCTAAACGAATAATGGAATGACTCTATAACTCAGAATTCAGAAAGTCTTATTTATGTGGGACTAAATATACAGTCCCAGAAAAACACAAGACAGGTGGCAGAATTGCTATTTTATATTTATATTACTAGGATTATCCATTATATTTGACAAACACTTATTAAAAGCCATTCCTTTGGAAATCTTTAAAGTATGCTTTTCTTTGAAAAATATAATTTCAGGCAAGGAACAAACTACAGAGACAGTGAAAAGAAAGAAATGATGTAATCATGGGAGATTTTTTTTACAATGAGCAACTTTACCTTATGAATTAGGCTAATATACTAATATTACGATAAAACTACTCAAGCAGTTTGTTGAATGTTGAAAGAATAATTCCTAGCAGTACTAGGCCACGAACTGCTTAGTTTAGCTTCCATGTTCCTTCCAAAAAAAAAAGAAAAGACGAGGCTTACTTCTGATTTCAGTTTCTGCAAGTAAAGTGCCATCATAATACCATAGGTTAACACTTCCTTTAGCACACTGAATGTAGGATGTAATGACTGCCTAGCTAGAATGTTCAGGAACCTGGCATGCTAACCTCATATTGTGAAAAGTTTCCTTGTACCTGTTAAAGGAGGGAGACATTCTTGTTCCGTGCTTTTAATTTTGCAGATTCATATATTACTAATCATTAGCTGCATCGCTCTTGCGCACGTATTGATTTTTTGGGAACCTTGGCTTAGTTACTGACTTTGCATAGCTGCTTGCCAACATATGTTGCATAAGCAGATGGACCTGTTGAGCAAGGTCTGTAAATCAGTTTATATACCTTATATTGTAATTTTGATTTTTCTAGAAAACAAAACCATGGCAACAAAGGAGAAGCTGCAGTGTTTGAAAGATTTTCACAAAGATATCCTTAAACCTTCCCCTGGCAAGAGCCCTGGGACACGGCCTGAGGATGAGGCGGAGGGAAAGCCACCGCAACGGGAAAAATGGGCCAGCAAGATTGATTTTCTGTTGTCCGTAGCTGGAGGGTTTATTGGATTAGGCAATGTTTGGCGATTTCCGTATCTCTGCTATAAAAATGGCGGAGGTGAGTATCCCTATTGTGCTCATAATTAGTTACTGGTCTGAATGGTTTTTGTACTAACTCATACAATCGTCCTAATCACCCTTCTGTTTTTTTCCCCTCTACAGGTGCATTCCTCATACCTTATTTCATTTTTCTTTTTGGGGGAGGCCTTCCTGTATTCTTCCTGGAAGTGGCCCTAGGACAATATACCTCTGAAGGAGGAATTACATGCTGGGAAAAGATCTGCCCTATTTTCGCTGGTGGGTTATTTATCTATTTCTTCCCTAATTCGTAGTAATACTAGGAGGTTCTGTTAGAGTGGTAGGTTTACCCAGAAAAGGAAGTGTGTGTGTAGGTAGATGGGGTGCTGTGCAAAATGGAGAAGCCTTGGTTTTTAATAGCAGAGAAGGGGATTTAGCTGAAACTGTACCCATTCATTTCCTTCCATCCATGTGAAAGGCTGTCTCATGCATTTCAGGGTGAAATAGAGTAGCAGTGGTAGAACAGTTGGTCCAAGGACAAAGCCTGCTCGACACTTTAAATAAAAAATAAAACACTTTGAATAACAATCTAAAGTCATTCTGAAAGGAATTGAAATTTCCTCAAAAGCAGGATAATAATGCAATTTAACAGGTAGCGTTTTTTCACCCAACAAAACTTTGCCCTATACTGTATGCCCTATACTTTCTATATATTTAAGTATTTTCATTAACATAATCACAACAGTATTAACATATTTAATTATTTATTTGTATTCTGTTTTGTTCCTGTTTAATTGACAACCAAATGGCTTTAAATAGAAATCTAAAACATTGCCTTCTTTTAATTCAGTTCCCCTCTGTCTCCTTCCTTCCTTCCTTCCTTCCTTCCTTCCTTCCTTCCTTCCTTCCTTCCTTTCTTTCTTTCTTTCTTTCTTTCT